>CAUYRH010024064.1:0-33728 GCA_963574655.1 Perodicticus potto | reverse complement strand
TGTCCATCAGTAGATTAATGGATAAACCAACTGTAGTGTATATACCCATAGAGTGGATACTGCTCATCAATAAAAAGAAATAAAGGGTACAGGCGAAACTTACTAAATGCAGAATACAAATGTCTTCATACAATAACTAAGAAAATGCCATGAAGGGTATGTTAAACAGTTTGATGAAAACATTTCAGATTGTATATGAAATCAGCACATTGTACCCCTTGATTGCACTAATGTACGCAGCTATGATTTAGTTTAAAAAAAAAGAAAAAAAAAGAAAGAAAATACTAATACAAGCAACAACATGGATGAATCCCAACATAACTACGGTGAGCAAAAGAGAAAAAAAGAGTACATTATCTATGATTCCATTTATATAAAATTCTGGGAAATGCAATTTAATGAGCAGTCATAGAAAACAAATCAGTACTAGCCCAGGGGAGAGTCTGCAGGGATCCAGGGAGGAGAAAGAAATGATTACTAAGAAGCAAGAAGAAACTTTGCAGGTGATAGCTACATTCATTATCTCGATTGTAGTAACAATTTCATGGGTTGCATATGTGTCAAAACTCAACAAACTGGGTACTTCAAAATTATTTAGTGTATTGCGCGACATCTTAATAAAGCTTAGAAATTAATGAAAGTCAAGAAGAAATATAAACTAAGTCTTTATCTTCATAGGAGTTACATTTTGATGGGGATGAAATTAGACATAAGAAAGTTAAATTAACAAGTACATACCATAGAACTTTAAAAAAGTACAACTAAAATCAATTCACATGATGGTCACCAGAAAAAAAACACATTCGAGGTTTATAGCAGTACTGTTTGTAATAGTGCCAAATGAAAACCAGCCAATGCCTGTCAAAGGTAAACTAGCTGGACTGTAGTATGTTTATACCATAGCAATGAGAATAAGTCACTCTAAATACACACAGCATGGAAGAATCTCATTAATAAAATATTGAATGGAAAAAACCAGACGGAGATGAGAACTTCTGTGATTTCAATTTTATTTTATTTTTTAAATTTTAATCAGTCCTAATAGAGGTCAGGGTGGCAGCTATTTGGGGGGTACAGTGACTAGAAGGGAATCCAAGGAGGCCTGTGGGCACTCACGTCGTAGAAATTCATCAAGTTGCAATCTGAAGATGTGCGTCCTTTAACATAAAGATATATGTTAAGCTTCAATGAAAGTATTATAAATAGGACCACGTGCAGTGACTTCTGCCTGTAATCCCAGCATGTTGGGAGGCTGAGCAGGGAGAAACACTTGAGGCCTGGAGTCTGAAGTTGCGATGAGCTATGATCACACCACTAACTCCAGCCCCGGAAGCAGATCCTGTCCTTTAAATAAACAAATAAATGGTGAAGTGATGTGACAGGGAGTAATAGGCTGTTTTAGGTTTGACATCAGAAATGCCCTTCTGAGTAGGAAACGTTTAAGCCGGGAGACATGAAACACAAAATAAACCAGACTCAGTAGGCTCTAGACAACCACATTTTAGATGGAGAGAAGGGCTACAATCTCGGGAGCTGTGGGTTAACCACCAGGCCGAGGATGTTGTGAAATGGAGTGGGAGAGGCAGGTAGGGTCACATCACAGGATGATAGGGAAAGAGTTGAGACTTTGTTCAGGTCCAGTGTGAGGCCACTGAGGATTCCACACAAGAAATATTATACTATGATGTGCTTTTTTGTGAGTTTTCTTACCTATTGAAGCTAGGATTTTCACCATCAATGAAATGGGAATAATAAGTCACATAATATACATAAAAAGGTTAAGACAGTGTCTAGCATTCCTTGGGAAAATACTATAGTTAATATTACCATATATTGCTGGATTTAAGCCACTAGAAATTTCAAGATACAGTATTATTTTCATGAATCATTGAGAACAAAAAAACAGTTGCCAATTAAAATATCACAACACTGTTACTTTATCATTTAAAATTTTTAGCAGACCTTGTGAATGCATTCTTTTGGAGTCAGAGCTTTTCATCTTTACGCCTCTCTTTAGGCATACATAAAACAAAACAAATCACTTATGTTCTTACTAAAATAATCTGATTGTTCTGAATCAGTTTTGGACCCAGATTCCTCAAATTCCATGTTTTGAGCACCTCTGCAGGCAATGGCAAAGACATGAAGTGGCCTCCTGGATATCATGTGATATTTTGCTATCTATGCTGTTGTCATATAAGTCTAGTTTTATATCTGCATCGGAAACATGAATATGAACACTGACCACTCTCCCTAATGGACACAGAGTGAAAGCTGAAATGCATTGGTGGAATGCCTGCAGTTTCTCGGGAAGACAGGCACAGCTAAGGTCCAGTTGACATTACTGGGCCATCTCTCCCTTTTGAAGCACCTGTCCAAATCCATGTACTCAAGTTTAGATGACACTCATTGGTCCATCCAGAAGCCAGAACATCCCGACTCCAACATGGAATAGGGAGAACTTTCACATGTCAAATTGTTGTTTAGGTATAATTCTGTAATGACGCCATCTATTATAGCCATTTCTGTTTTGAATTTTCTGCTTTTCTCACCATGTGCCCCCCAGTGATTAAAAAATAAGTATTTATAAGGATTAAAGGTCTAGTATAGCAATTCTTTTTGTTTCTACTATTTGAAATTTTCCCTTTCTTCTGCTTGTGAAAATGGTAATTAAATTTAATCCCAACAACCAACTCAAGGGAAAATAAGATCCAACATGCTTCTATTTCACATGCCAAGGGACAGCTCCCGCCAGACTTCCCAACAACCTGAAGCAGCCAGCCACTTCTCCAGTGCTCCCTTCTTTGAGGGCAGACATACAGCTTCTCATAATGAAACTATGCAGGTTGCCCCTAAAGGCAGAAAGTCAGATGTGCACATTAATCCCATTAATGTGGATTAATACAATGTGGCATATGGGCAACATAGAGTACTACTCAGCCATGAAAAAATAAACTGCTGACCTAATACCTCTTGTAACCACCTGGATGGAACTGAAGACCATTCTACTAAGTGAAGTATTACAAGAATGGGAAAACAATAGCACATGTATTTACTATTACATTGGAACTAACTGATTAACACTCATGTGCACATTTGGTAATAAAACTCAACAGAAATCAAGCAGTGGGGAGGGGGTAGGAAGGAAGGGATAAATTCATACTGAACATGTACAATGCACCTATTCGAATGATGGGCATACCTATCACTTGGACTCAAACTGTGCAAAAGCAATTCATGGAGCCTAGGCATTTATACCCCTGCAATATTCACAATGTTTTTTTAAGGGCAGAAAGTATATGCACCATTCAGAGAGCTCCGAAGTCCCACTGCCCTAGGTAGGTCTCCCCAGGTCTGAGTGACTGATGTGTAAAGGTCAGTCTGACTTAATGAAAGTTCTGAATTATAGGCTATTGGAACTCTGGGGTCAGTTATGCTTCGGGGTCATGAGATCAGGCTCTGAAGAGAGACTTGATTGTGTTCAGAAAGTGTCAGAGCAGTCTTGGGGAAATTGTTTAACTTCTCTAACGTCTTGGTTTTGTCATCTGAAGTATGGGAATTACAATTGTGCTAACCTCATGGAGTTACCATCAGGGTAACATCAGTTAGGGTACGAGTGAAATAAAAGATAACTGCTGGGATGGTTATTTTCGTGTGTCAACTTGACTAGATCACAGGATGCCCCCATATCCAGTTACACATTATTTCTGGGTGTGTTTTTGAGAGTGTTTCCAGAAGAGACTGGCATTTGGATCAGCAGACTGCGTGAAGTGGGTTGCCCTCCTCAGTCTGGACGGGCAACACCCAATCCACTGAAAGCCTAACTAGAACAAAATGCACAGGAAGGTTGAATTTGCTCTCTGCCTGACTACTTGAGCCGGGACATCCATCTTCTCCCCCTGGACTCCTGGTTGTCAGGTCCAGACTCTGACTGGAATCTGTACCTTCTACTCTCTGGATCTCAAGCTTTTGAACTACACAATCAGCTTGACCATATCTCTAGCTTGCAGATGGTAGATCATGGGACTTCTCAGCAATCATGGGAGCCAGTACTTTCTAATAAATCTCTTTTCTCTAGAGGAGTATAACTGCCATTACTAGTGAGTACTACCGTTAGGAGTTCTATTATTCTACCGTAACTACCACTATGCAGATCATGCAAAGTACGGAGAATAACAGAAGATGGGACACCCAGACTCTCATCTTGTATTTGCTTCTAACAGCTGATGAGTGAACAAATCTTTTGCCTTTTCTGGTATTTCCTTTACAGGAGCAAAATCGTGGTATGACATGAGTTTAAGAATTATATGAGCCGAACATAGTGGCTCACAGCTGTAGTCCCATCTATTGGGAAGGCTGAGGTGGAGATATGCTTGAGCCCAGGAGGTCAAGTTCAGCCCAGACAATGTAGCAAGACCCTGTCTCTAAAATATTAAATTAAATAAAATTAAATAACTAAAATCTTTAAATTATACAAATATGAGAACTCATCCTAATAATGGCCTATGGCTGAACTACTAAAACTTCAGTTTTCATGATTCTAAATCTGTATGAATAAAAAAAATCTTATCCCAATGAAAACTTTCAAGTCTACCCACAGAAGGCCTTCAGGTATCAGCAAATGTCACACTGTGAATTTATTAAGTGACAATTAAATGCCTGCATCTCTGCTAAGCATAATTTCTTCATTCATTCCTTCATTTAGCACATACTTATGGATCACTGAATATGTACCAGGCCTGAAGACTGAAGAAGATAGATGAGGTCTTTGATCTTGGGGAAAAGATATTTTAATGATGAAAGAGAAAGATAATAAAAAATAAGAAAAATAAATAAATAAGATAATTTCAGATGGTGAAAACAAACATGTATAAAGTACGCTAGGGTCACATTTTGGAACATGATGATGACAACCCAGAGAAACCATAACTTTCTTAATGCTGATGAAATCAGTGCTCAGAGAAATAGATAAATTTCACCAATTTTCACAGCAAGGAAGGATCTAGACAGGGGCTGCAACCTTTACCTGCCGTGTCCAAAATCCAATGTCTTGCCCATTATGCAAAGTGCCTTCACACACAGAGTTAATACTCTAGATGGTCCCCATGATTTATGTCAAATTCTAAATCTGTCAATCCTGAATTAATGAGGTCATAACTGGTGAGAGTCAGACATGACCAGTCTCAGGCTGTCTGGACTTCCTTGCAGGGACATAGAGTTTATACCCTTGTCACATAAAATTCAGTCGCTATTTCCAGAACAAAGATTCAACTGCTTCTGTTGCTAAAATCAAAGACAGCTGTTTGTTTCTTTTGCAAAGACACACAAAAGAAGAAATGCAAATCCAGAAAAAAAATACCCTCAAATATATTTCTAGTTATGTTCTCACTGCCTCTTCAGCCTGGAAGAAAATTGTCCCTGGAATTTTTTTTTTCTTGGAAGGAAAGAAGGAATTAAATTTCTTCTATTCTGGAGGAGAAAGGGAAGGTATAGATTCTTTAAGAGGACATTATGTTAAGTGAAATGAGCCAGGAACAGAAAGTCAGACATCACATGTTCTCATTCTTATGTGGAAGCTAAAAAAGGTGATTTCAGAGAAGTAAAAAGTAGAACAAGGATACAAAAGGCTGGGAAGGGTAGGAGCAAGGGAGGGGCAGGGAGACATTTGTTAAAGTATGCAAAATTGCAGCTGGACATAGGAGGAATAAGTCCCAGTGTCCTGTGCCTCTGTGGGATGACTATGTTAACTGTAACACCCAATTTCTATAGCTAGAAGGAGAATATTGAATGTTCCCAACACAAAGAAATGATAAATGTTTAAGAAGATGGATATGCTAATGATCCCGATCTTATCATCATATATTCTATGTATTGAAACATCACCATGTTCCCTATGAATACGTGTAATTATTATTTCTTAGTTAGTGAATAAAATTAAAAAGAAAAGAAGGCAACTCAAAAATCCCAAAAGGAAACCAAAAGAAGGAAAACGTAGGTATCTGGGACTGTCAATGGATGAAGATTCTTTGTTTGGTCAAACTTTGGTCAGGCTCTTGAACCTTTCTCCTAGGCCCATCTGTGTACTTCCTTCTAAAAATCCAGTTTTAGCAAAATACACTGCTAAATCAGTTTATCCCTATCACTCTTAATGTCTGATTACTTTCATTGTCTGATCTTCCACCATCCCTAAGGAATGTCTGATCAAGCTGGCTTGTCTTCAGCATGAATCTTTTAGGTTGGTTTAGCCAGAATCTCCCTTGCCTTAGGTGTTTCCTCTTGGTAATTCTCCATCCTCTGAGTACCGCTCTGTGCCTTGACTATAAATTCCCATTTGCCTGCTCTGTATTTAGAGTTGAGCCCAATTGCTCTCCCTTACTGAAAAATCCCATTGCTTGGTCCCTATGCCTATTGAATTGGTCCTGGATAAAGTCTTCCTTACCATGCTTTAATAAGTGTCATTCAATAATTTTTTTCCTTAACTCACTCCATCAACATGGAAACGGCACTTGACCAGGCTGAGTCTTAGAGGTGGCTGAGAACTAAGAACCCAAACTATTTCAGGGAAAACAGATATACATGGGCACATGCACATAGATCTTAATCTTCATAAGGCCACTTAGTATTTAACCTCTAAATGAATGAATGAAATTCATCACAAAGTATATATCCAATAATATTCCATATGGTCTCAGAGGGGCTGATGGCAATTGCTAGTTAGGATTCTAAGTTTGCCACTTTCTCAAGAATACACGAATACCCAAAACCAAACAAAATGATGGTGTATCACCGTTAAAATGGAACACAGGCTGGCAGATAGGACTATGGACAGAATACAAACAAGGGGAGTGCACATCATTGCAACTAAATCATAACAGTCAAAATCACACTTAGGAGCTGTCAAAGTTACTTTTTAATTTGTCTTCTCAAAAGTCGAATTACTAATTTAACAAAACATGAAGCTACATAGGACTGCATAATATCAAATCACTTAAATCACTGAGAGAAAATATACTCTGCATGAGAAAGCCAAAGGAAGAAAATATTAGGATAAATTGATGACTTGAGTACACACATTCTGTATTAGTTTGGACCAGCAACATGTCCTCACTAACTCACTGTAAGTTCAATTCCCTGAGAGATGTTTCGGATGCAATTTTATCACTGTTTTCCCTCCCATTAACTTAGGTTCTGAATATGCAAATAACTTTTTTTCATTTTAATTTCAGACTAAATCAGTATATCAACACAAACCTATTTCTTACCAAGGTTCCAAAATAGCAGCAGTACAATGGCAAAATAGGACACAAAGATGAAGAGCTAAGATCGCAAGAAGACAGGGCAAGGCGTCTAAATATAGTGTCTCTGGTAACTTAGAACTTATTTCCAGGAAGGGTAGATACTTTCAAATACAATCAGTCCAATAAATTAGGGCTGCCAAAACTATGTGATCAGGGAAATTTCACTGGATCAGAAATCTTTGTGGGGACTATATCACATTGGATAATTTTACCTTTCCCTGCTCTAATGAATATTTTAAATTATTTTGACCTGACCACATTGATTGCTGATGCTTCTGATAATGGTGTCCTGATCATTCTTGTAGATCCTCAACTCTCACTTGTCAAGGTAGCTTAAGAGAAAGTAATTTCACTCTAACTTCTGACCAGGGACAAGTTTGGACCCAGGTGGAGTGAAAAAGCAAGGAGGCCAAGAACCAAAAATTCAAACCATTTCAGGGAAAATAGATATATCTGAGCAGATGCACTTAGACCCTAATATTCCTAAGTAAACTTAATAATTCCTTAGCCATATTCCCCAGGCTATAGTAATTAGATAGGTACCAGCACCTGACCCACAAAGGTCATATTGGAACCACTTAAAATTCAATCCTGAGACTTTTGTTAGAACCATTGAGCCAGAGCATTTTCTGCTGGATTTCAAAAGCAGTAGAAGCTAAACCAAGAGCTGTAGGGAGTCAACTTGCCAGAAAAATGGGAGATCCTCCCGGGGAATGAAGCCTACCCAGAAACATGCAGAGCTTAAAGATGGGGATGAAATGGTACCATGATAATATTTTTGAGCTCCTGACCCAACTGTATTTCTAGACTTTTCAACTATATAGGTCAATATATTCCTAGTTTTCTTGATCCTCTTTGAGCTGGGTTTCTGTTCCTTTCAAGCAAAAGAATTCTTTTGAAGACACACAATCTCTACTTCCCATAGCATCTGGCTGCAAATACAACTTTAGTCTATAGGGAACACATTCAGTTTTTCTCCCAGTTATAACAACTTTCATGAAAACGAATAAAGAGGTAGAAATAATGAGAAGGAAAGCTTATTTTTCTTTAAAACTATTTCATAAAATTCAAATCTCCTCTGTATGCAAAAGTCCTCTTCTACTTTGTTTTATACTCTAATTAAATTGGACCACATTTTTTTTTTTTTTGGCAGACACAAAGAAAATATACACTTAGAATTTTAATTTTGCAATCATGCTTTCATTAATATAAAATGACATAAGTACATGGAAATGCTAGGGTCTCTGAGAGACTCAGTCTCTGAATTTCTGCAGAGACCATTTAATATCTTCTCCACTCCCCTTAAATCTGTGCCATTGCCTTTGCCATGACAACCATGATCTTCTACCTCAAAGTCAATAGATGTCTTTTCCTCCTTCTTCAAAAATAGAAAGAGAAGACTTCAGACCAGAACTTCAACTAGCCACTAATCTTTCCCATCCTGTCTTCTCTCCTCTTCCAATAGAACAATCTTCCTGTTGAGGGCTCCTCCCTCCTCATGTCCTCTGAATTCTTCTCCCTATACCTTGGCAACGATATCCATGACCTCTCAACTACATCTTCTATCTCCTCCTTCCAATCACATCTTTCCCATCAACTTTTAAATATGCTGAAGTCCTTTGAACTTTATATAAATTGCCCCCCTTAACCCCACATCTTAGTCTAGCTACACCTTCTATTCATAACTCTCTTCAGTCCTTTGCATCAAAATTCTTTAATGAGTTATCTTTACTCCCTGCCTCCATTCACTCACCTACTCATCTCAATGTCCTCCAAGGAGAAATGAAGGCAATATATAAGTCATGGGGCAGCTACTGGGATTAAAGGAGATAAACAGGGAAAGTATCTTTTACAGAGCTTGACGCAAAGTTAAGTCTCTGTAAGTCACAGCATTATTATTTGTCGCTTTGTTTCATAAAGATTTGTTGAGCAATTCTATGTAGAAGGTGTTATGTGAGATGTTTTGTCTTGAACACATAAAATCTGGCCTCTTCTCTAAGCCTTTTATTATAGTTGGTGGGAAGGAGAGGAGGAGAACAAGCAGCACACGTGATTAAAAGTCAAGATGATCCTTTTAGCAAAGACTGGATGGAAGTAGGACAACATGGGCAGAATCATCACAGAAGGCTGTTCACGTGGATCAGGTGTGAGTGTTGTCCTCTGATGCCGTGCAACACAGAAACCCTGACTGTAAAGGATCTGAATGGGGAGCAGTGAAGGTTATGGACTTGGGCAAGGTAAAATCATAAAACTCGGGTTCAGCAATCAGAGCAATTGAAGCTGGTCAGGAAGATCACCTCAAGGTTGGTGCTTCAAAGCCACAAAGGACCACGCTTCCTTGGCCCCTAATAGCACTCCACCAAATTTCTTCTGTTTATTCCTTTAGATGAAACACCAGATATTATGAATGACTCTCTCTGGGGGTATTTAATCTGTGCCCCCATGGGCTGCATGCTAATTTTGTGAGCACTTTTTTTCTTATCTATGGCATCAGATATCATGACAAATATGCACAAACCATTTTCCCCTCTAATCAGCTTTCATTAGTATTTATGTATTTAATGTATAGCCCAAGACAATTTTTCTTCTTCTAATGTGCAACAGAAGAAGAAAAAAGGTTGGACACCCTTGCTATACTTTTTTGTCATTCCAGGTGGGAAATGCTAACATCCAGGGTGCCCTGTGGTATGAAAAACTTTACAGGGTTCCTGCACATTTCAATGATGAGTTTCTTAAACTCCACCAATATCTCAAATATATCATATTAAGAGAAAATCAAGTTGCTTTTCCTGCTGAACCCAAATACCCTACTGGGAATTATTAATATGAACTCATCAACTCTGTATCCCTTCTTGCTCCCCATTTGTCAGAAGCAGATGCCAATTCTAAAACACTTCCCCTGGCTCAGCACCTGTAGCTCGAGCAGCTGGGGTGCCAGCCACATACACCGGAGCTGGAGGGTTCAAATCCAGCCTTGGCCCGCCAAACAACAATGACAACTACAACCAAAAGAATGGCTGGGCATGGTGGCAGGCAGCTGTGGTTCCAGTTACTTGGGAGGCTGAGGCAAGAAAATCACTTAAGCCCAAGAGTATGAGGTTGCTGTGAGCTGCGACACCACAGAACTCTACCCAGGGTGATAGTTTGAGACACTGTCTCAAAAATAAAAAAAAATAAAATAAAACACTTCCCCTAGTACCCTAAAACACCTCAAATGGGGCAGCGCCTGTGGCTCAGTGAGTAGGGTGCTGGCCCCATATGCCAGAGGTGGTGGGTTCAAATCCAACCTTGGCCAAAAGCTGCAAAAAAACAAAAAACAAAAAAACAAAAAAACAAAAAGCCCCACCTCAAATGATTCATTCTCATCAAGGAAAGAATCTGGGTTACTTTTGAAATCCCACTATGAGCTGCTGTCTGTCCAATATCCATTCTCCACTTTTTCCTAATCAAATGCATTTCAAACAACACTGAGTTAACATTCACGAACGTTTACTCATATCCACATATACATAAGGCCAACACTTACCTTTCTGCATGCAACATATTTGTCATATTCTCTTCTTCCTCCATGCAAAAATATTTTTAGTTTGGGGTTTTAGCAAGACTTAGCTTCAAAATAATTTTTTTATCCATGTCAACAGATATGACTTTATTATATATTCACTAACTTTCCCTACTGTCATGGTATCTGTTCCTAAAAATGATCAGAGGCATGAACCACATTATTTGGGACACAGAGTTCTGCTGATGTCTTGGAAGAGACAGCTTATCAACTGATCCACCAGCGCCCTGCAAGAATGCAATTGAATTACATGGTTAAATGCTTTACTCTGGGGAATATTTTACCTTTCTGCTTCATCACAAGGTCATTTGTAGCCTTACTTCTGTTCCATTTTTCAACATTAGATGCATTTAATAGCTGAATGCTTAATTATCTCTGAATGTAATTCAGCACCTATGGTTATACTGTCTTGTTCATTTAAAAGTGACTTTGAGTGTAACTTAACACTCTAGCTCAATGCTGTTCTGCCCACTATACATGTGGTGTTCTTGTCTTCAACAATAGGTAGCCCAATCAATACTTTCACAGTTGACTAGAAAATGGTGGGTTTTGTATTGTTTCTGCCTGGACTATCTGTGCAGTTTGTAGGGACATGATAAGGAGACAACAGGTATGGATAGAGAAAGTCCTGTTAGGTTCCACCCATACGTCTCCTGGATCAGTGTTCTTGAGGGCTTTTCCAAATCACAGAAGGCTGGAAGTACAGAGGGATTAACATTCCCTGAGAATAGTCTTCAACCAAAGACGGATGGAAACTAGTGTACAAATAGCTCCCTTTCCTCTGGATGGACTAATTCTAAGTTATACACAATTTCCCAGTTTCCCCTGTTGAATATTCCAATTTTGGTAGCCTTTCTGCTATGCTTCAAATGCAGTGTGTTCATCCAAATTTCACACATTGGAACTTAAACCTGAAAGTGATGGTACTAAAAGGTGGGGTCTCTGGGAGCTTATCAGCCGGTGAGAGTGCCGCTATTATGATGGGATTAACACCCTCATTAAAGGGCCTACAGGAGCAAGTGCATCCCTTTTTGTCCTTCTGCGGAGTGAGGACATAGCATTCATTCCTTCCCTTCTTGATCTTGAATTTTTGTCTCAGGATCTGCTTCTGAGGAGAATCTAAGCTAAAATAGAAAAAGTCAAAGGAATTATGCTTTCAAATTTGAGAAAATACTTTTTATCCATAATCTTCATCAGCAGATCAAGACAAAACATATCCCCTCTTTACTATTCATAAAATGGGAGTAATGTTAACACGTAACTTACAAACCTACTGGAAGAATTCAATGGGATAGAGTGTGTAATGGGTATAATACCCGCAAATAACAAGTGTATAAAGAAACTTAGTTATTGTTACTATCACGGTTCTAACTTGGAGTCGTATCTTCTTTTTTTTATAACCAAACAAATAACTTACTGAGTACCTACCATTTGTTATAATTTCATCCTGGGAACATTAAATCTCCAAAAGGCAGAGGTAGGGTTCAAATTCTGTCAACATCTGCCTGTGGGAGGAATTTGGAGAATAATTGGCAGGGCTATAGTAATGATGTCCTCAGCAGAATGAGAATGAGGTTAAGTATAATTTTAGTGAAAAAGTTTGGGGGTATTTGCTGGAGACAAATCTTAGACAAATTGGAATATACTTAAAAAATAAAATAAAATAAAATGGCCCCAATGTCCACCTCTCACTATAGATAGACCCTTTGCAATGTGACTTTGTGGCTACGCTCCTTAAGAAACAAAGTCTCTGTCCTCTCTCTTTAAATCTGGGCTGATCTTCAGTCTTACTCTGGGCTGGAATATGTACCTGAGGTGACATTTGTCAGTTCCCAGCCCAGGCCTTAGGTGCCCTTGTAGTCCCTTTTTCTGTCTTGGAGGAGCATCGCTCAGGAGTCACGTGGACAAGCCCAGAGCAGCCTGCTGAGGACGAGAAACATGTGACCCAGCCGTCAACCGTCATATATGTAAGTAGGTTTACCTGGGGCAGCTGGTTCTGCCAGTTCCCTTAAATCTACCTCTTCTTAATTTTAGAGCTTAAATTCTTAATTTTAGAGCTTTCCAAGACTTAGTCTTTGTTTGTTTCTTTTTTTTTCCTACAGACTTGCTTGCTTTGGTGACATCACCCAGTTTTTTGGCTCTAAATACCACCAATATGCTGAGTCCCACGTTTATACCTTCAGCTCAGACCTTTCTCTTGAACCCCAAACTATTCAACATCTCCACCAGAAGAAGACACCCACTGGGATGTTCAGTATCTAAAACTAAACTCGTGATTTTCCCCAGAGTCTTATTTCTCCTAGACTCTTTCTTTTCTTAGCTGATGGCAATTCCATCCGTCTAGTTGTTCAGTCTCAAAACCTCAGAGTCATCCTTGACTCTTCTCTTTCTCTCACTACCCATTTCCAATCCTGAGAACTCCTACCTTCCACAAACATGAGTGGCTCACCCACTGCTACAAGCATGGGCCAATCTCCATCATCACTTGCCTAAATTATTCTCTCTCAGTGTCGCTCCGATCATCAGTATCCCTGCTTCTATACTTTGTCCCTCTCCACAGAGAAGCCAAAGTGACTCCTGTGAAATAGAAGTCAGACCCTGTCCTCTGTGCCAATCTCCCCAATGCCTCCTCACTTTGCTGAGAGTAAAGGCCACAGTGTTTACTTGAGCCTTTAAGGCCTTACATAATCTGACCCCTTACCTCTTTGACCTCATCTCTTTCTGCTTTCTCTTTCCTTCACTTCGTTCCAGTCACACTGACCTTGCACTTCCCCAAACGATTGAAGGGTTCTGCCCCAGGGCCTTTGCACTGGCTATTCACGCTGTATGTGATATTCTCTTATGTCTATCTGTGTGGGGAGTTCCCTCCCTGCCTTCTAATGCCACCTTCTCAGTGAGGCTTATTCTGACCACTCTATTTAGAACTGTGCCTTTTACCACCATCTACCCCGGCCCTTTTGATTCCCTTATCCATTCTATTTTGTCAAAGCACAGATGACCCTCAAGTTTTCTATACATTTACTTTTATGCTGATTATTTCCTGTCACCTCTCCTTCCACACAGGAGACTCATCTGCTATGCTCACTGATGTGTGCCTACAAGTTATGTGGCACCCGAAATAGACAGCAGTCCTCATGTGCATCTGCTGACTGGATGAATGACTGGCAGGGAGAGGTCATTGTATTATCTGTTTTCTATTTTCTGTCGAGCCTGCTGGAGGACAGAGCAGAAGTAAACAGATGCCCCTGAGTAGATCCAATTACCTTTAGTTATTTTAATCCTAACAGTAAGGGACTAACTTAGAACCAAAGGTTTTTCTCTTTCACACTGGCATCTACAGTCATTGCATACCTAGGTCTGTGTAGAAAGGGAAACCCTTTCCACGAGCAGGCTGTACTCTGTGTTTAAAACAGAACTGCAGTCTGAAAAGAAATGAGAAGCCTCTGCTATCATCCTTTTATCCCAAGCAAATAAAAACTCGAGGGACAACTCTGGAATTTTCTAACTCATTTGTTTTTCATTGCTTTTTCGTAAGGTACAGTGATATCATTATTCTTAGTCGCCCAGGGTGATTCCAATATTGATTTTGAGATTTTTCCAGCTATTCTATAGAATGCATATCATTTATAAGGTTCTACTCCACTGCTGTGGGCATAGTTACGCTATGAATGTTTCATATTTTCCAGATGATAATATCACATGAAAAATGATACCCTCCTCTTGAGTTTTGATAATCCCTACCTCCAGCAGGCTTAAGAGCATACAATTTATTTTCCCATTTTGGCTTAAATTGAATAAAACACAGAGGAACTTTTTAAATAATTGTTCAGTGTTAATAAAATTTTTTAAAAGTTAGTTGCTTAATGCTATCTAACTATGCTAGTACCCCCAAACTCTATCTTCTCTAATGAACGCACACAAAGTCCTACATCTACATTTTTCAGCATGAAATTTTAAAAATTAACATTTCTAAAATGTTATTTGCTTTATATTTAAGCAATTAAATAAATTGGTCCATATTTTTAAGAGGTTAAGATTAAGCAGGCACAATATACAAAAATAAAATGATCTAAAAAGATAGAGCAATCTTCCCCTATAATCCAAAGGTGACAAATTCAAAAGAGGATAGCATAAACGAGTAAAATGGCATGAGAGTAGGCAATAAGGAGTGATGGGGACTGTGGCAAAATGAAGACTCCAAGACCTACCTGTGGGAGAGGCAGCTGCTACCTAGATACAGTAGATGGTTGCCTCAATGAAACAAGGTCAGTGTCGAGAAATTTTGCAACTTATGCGTATGTGAATGAATTTTTTAAAAGAGAAATCAGAAACATGAATTTTTCTGGGAAATTTTGCATTACATGTTGCCAAACAAAACATATCTAGGCCACAAAATTGGAAACTCTGCTCTAAACTCAGATAGTCATGTTTAGAATCTAATAAAATTCACAGAGTTCCATACCTTCCTACTTTAAAAGGATAGCTCAATTATATTTCAAAGATAATAACAATCTCAAGTCATTATAACTTGATTTCCTGGCAGTTTCTGGACTTTAGATAGTAGGAGATTCTTTCGACCAACATAGACTCCTAATACATCAACACAGGTACTTGCCTTAGGAATTCAAGCTGAAGTACACAAGGCAACTTCTGTTCTGGGAAATATCAATACACCACCTTTAAAATCCCTTACAGTTTTCACCCTAGAATCTTCTGTTTCTGGGAATCCTGCCATAAGTACATCTAACCAGAAGCCTAGAAAACCCTTGGGACTCACACTGGGGACCCCTTCCTTGGACCATTTATTGTAATTTATTTCCCTTCCGAACAGTCTGATGTCTTCTGCATTTTATAGTACATCCGTTACTATGGGAACGCGGGTGCCAAAGACTTGGACAGAACTGAATAAAACCCCAGCTTTCAGTAGGAAAATCAATTGATGTTTGACCAGAGGTCACATTACCAATCAGGCATCTTCATACCAGGTTTGGGATAGTAAAGCTGTAGGTAGAAGTTATATCTGGTAATCAAATAATCATTCATTTTTAAGAAGCTCAGTTTATATACTCTATTTTTGGAAAACCAGCTCTTAGCTTAGGGTTTGTTTCATCATTTTCTCTCTTTTCAGTGTGTTCAGAATCTCTACTTTATACTCACATCCAATAGAATTTTTATCTTTCTCCAATCAGAAACAGATAGTGGATATTAATTGTTCCTACTGCCTGTCTTTTCCAGTTATAAAGTATAGAACACTTATAACTGCATGGAACTTTTTCTCTCCTTTTTTTTACCCTCTTTTTTTGGGAAATAGATATGGTCATTTCTAAGTTCCACTCCAGAATCTCCAGTACATGTTTGCATTTGTACTCAATTCTCTTAGCCTGGGTAATATTCACTCACCCATAAACATTTATTAAAGACCCCACATTCACATACAGAAAGCCAGATGTTGGGGAGATAAAGTAAAGAAAAAATATATCTGCTGTAAAGAAGTAAAGAAAAAATATATCTGCTTTTCCCCACTGCGTGTGAGGAAAGAGTCAAGTAAGAACATAGTTATAAAATACTGTATCCTCATGAATACCTCCTACCAGAAACCATCTAGGAGAGTTTGGGAAGGGGTAGATATTCATTTTGGGGGTGGGAATGAAGAGAAGAGATTAGAGGTTGACACAAGATCTAATTGAGAGCCTGGAAGGGGAGCAGCAGTGGAGACAGGGGTGGGCATATGCAGAAAAGTTTTCTAAGCTGAGATTTAGAAACCGGTTGGCTGTGAAGAGGAGATACAGGCTACCGAGAGCAGGTGGGACACAGGACACAACGTGGAGGTAGCTCTTGTCCTAAAACCCCTCATAAAGGGTAAAACAAACCACTATTTAATTCTAAGCATGAATAGTTATTATTCAAATATGACTGGAAAATTCCTTTTTTGTGTCTATATCTCTAAAATCTAGAGAAGAATGAACATTGTCCTAAAAACCACAAGAATGAAGAAAGTTCTAAGTTCTGTTTCTGTAACATTTTTTTTTTAAACCCCTCATCAGTGTTTTTATTTTTAGAGGTTAAAACATACCCACGTAGCAACTGTTCCTACTTTAGAGGAAGAATCTTCCTTTTAATTAAATGAATTATAAGTGTTCTCCTCTTCCTGGAAGTTCGCTTCCTGAGTCGGTAAACTGCCACATAGATAGACGATTAGGGGAAGGGGGCAACTCAGTTGAAAGTTGCAAATGGTTAGAAAACCCATCTCACACAAACACCGTGACTCAAATGACTATCCTTAGATGCAAACATTTCAATTTTTATCTAAGAAAACAGCTAAAGAGTTTCTTAAGTAATATGTCAATCTTGTATGTTAATTGAAAATGATGGTAATAGCCAAGGTGTCTGTTAGATATCTTACACAGTGGAACCTCCATAGGTGACCACCTCCCTGCACTGACCACCTCCATAAGTTGACCTGATTTTCATAGACACCACATGTACTCAGTGTGGGTACCTTATGTTGGCCAGTTTGTCATAATCCCTTGGCGGGTCAAGTTACAGAGGTCCTCCTGTATTTGGGACCAAAAGGTGTGAGTTTGTCTTCTTTGTCTTTCTCTCTACCACACATCTCCCAGCCTAGTAAGTTCTCCTCAAAAGGATGATGGAACCAATCTATCAACAGAGAGTCTTCTTGATCCACCTGGACAGTGGGGTTAGAATATGAACTGATGCTTCAAAGGGGAAACAGAGATGCTTCTCGTGGCCAGTTAACCTTCATCGCTGATGACACAATGGCAATTCTGTTGAAAACTGGCAGAGGAAATCCAACAACTGGACATCTGCTTTAAAATGTAAGCTAAATTTGCTTTTTTATTCAAGCAACCAAATATTGATTGTTGGGTTTAATCATGCAGTTAATGACAACACTGAGCACAGCAAGGCGGGCACAGCATTCACTGTCCTTTTCACGGGGAAATCTGCATGAACAGAAATGCTGAATCTGAGGATTTGAGAGTATTAGCGAGTCAAAGTGGGCTGATTAATCCAGTGATTTTTAAATTATTGAAGGTTCAAGGACTCCAAACAAAACTTCTCTTCTTACCCATTGAGTGAGCTCCTGTAGACCACAGTGTTTATGGACTTTGGATTCACATGATCCAAACTTTGCCTCCCTTCTCTGCTCTATCCAACTGCATGATATTTTGCCTCGAGTGACCTATTTTATAGTGCTTTATGAAGGTTAATTAATATGCACAGGCAAAAGACTTGGATGGGACTTAAAACATCTAGCTTGCTGTATTAGCTATAAACACAGAAGTGTCATTTATTTTTCTAATAATGGACATTGCTGTTACATGACTAGCTAATTACGCAGGTGTGTCTGAACAATTGACCATTTTGTTTCTAAAACAGCTGCCTGAGCAGGTCTGATTCTGATGTTTGGGGAACAAGAACACAAAGAGAGTCCCACATGTTGTGAATTGAATTTAGTTGTGTTCTATCCTCTTGGCTTTAGAATAACCTAGAAGCCAAGTTTCAATGTGGAATACTTGAATTACAGAATATTGCAAAGAAAAGAGAACGCTTCTGGCCCCAGGCCCTTCTCTTTCCATCTTAGCCTCCAGCACCTGCGTGTGGGGGCAAAGTCCACGTGTCCAAGCTCCATCCACTCCTCCTATTAAGTTGTTCTTCAGCCCCTCCTGGGCCAGAGAGCCTGTGAGCAAGAAATTCCAGGGTCCCAGATACACAGAGCAAGGCTCAGAAGGGGACTAAGGGCTCCAGATAGCACATGAGAAGTTGGAGTAGAGAGTCCTCTAGTAAGTGGTGACTTGAGCAGAAGCCACTATTGGTAATTTAAGATTATTTTCTAGGTCCTGATTTTAGCACAATTGAAAAATAATTAGCCTCTTCCCCCCTTCCATTTATGTCACCTTTCTTCAGAGAAAAATTTATTAAGAATTATTAAAGCAACAACATGAATGTTACGTTACCCAGATAGCCACAGACGTTTCCTATTTATGATGTAAGAGTAGAAACTGGTCTAAGGATGGTTATTTGAAATATTCACTATGAACTAAACACGTGCAAGACCATAAGACTTGCTGGATGTCAGGGTAATTCAGGAGAAAAAGAAACCTAGGTCTGTGTTAGCACCTTATCTAGGGCAAATTACACCTCTTTCTTTTCCTACATTGTTTCTTTCAGATTCTCCTTCATTTGGCTTTTCCTTTCACTTAGGAATGGGACCTTCTCTTCAAGAATCCTACTAGTACATGAGGATCAAGCTGAAAAGCCTCTTAGTTCAGGAGAGAAATGTATCTCCTGTGTGGGACACCCACATTGCACCTTTTTTTGTGATGTACACCACAGCAAACATTATACCATGAACTTTATGTTAGTTAAACTCCTACATCACAGCAAATGTTCTCTATAGGGAGGAGAGGGAGGGATGGCTGGTAGGAGGGACAGCCTCCCAGTGCTGGGGTAATGGGCACTTTTATTCTTTTGTTTTGGTTTGATTTGGTTTTGTCTATTTAGTACCCACTCCATCTCTCCATCTCTTTTGTTTGTTTCATTGGGAAAAAGTGGCGAACCTGCTCATCAAGGCACCCTGCCCCCCACCAGTATGGGTGGGTGTGGGGGGCCAGTCTAAAGCATAACCACCAGTGGACTGTGGCTGAGCCTTGAGCATGCCATTCCTGACTGGAACCTGTTTCTCTAGTACCTTACATCCAGACCCTGGGGCTGCCTAGGTTCTTGTCTGCTTCCAGGCTTACTTTGGCTGTGCACGTGTATGTGCATTTGCTTGTGCTAGGGAATTTCCCACCCAACCCCATTCTTAGCAATTCTTTTAGTTACCTGACATCCTTCCACTAAATTCTTTTAGGCTGTGTCTTTCATTTGCATGCAAACTCACAGTTACTGCCGATAGAGTTGGCAGAAGCACTAATACAACAGATAATCAATGAATTTTTGTCACATGAATGAATAATTACAAGCTGAATGTTATCATCACCTTATTTGTAAAATAGAGTGATTTTTTCTGATTTATACAGCAATATGTTATCATTGACTAAATTTTGAAAAATTCAAAGAGTATTATGGAAAATGTCCATCAACCATGGATTAACAAATTGTGGTATATGTATACCATGGAATATTATGCAGCCATAAAAATGGAGACTTTACATCTTTTATGTTTACATGGATTGAGCTGGAACATATTCTTCTTAGTAAAGTATCTCAAGAATGGAAGGAAAAGTATCCAAGGTACTCAGTACTATTATGAAACCAATATATAATCACCCACACTTTCATGTCAATGATAAAACATAACTATAACTCAGAATGAAGGAGGGATGAGGAGGGTGAGGGGAGAGGAGGGGAGGGGGGAGGGAGGGTAATCCTTGATACCTTAACTATTGTGCGTGATGCAAGGGTACACAGCATATCTATTAAGAGTAGAGTATAAATGTCTTCACACAACAAATAATTGAGGTGAAGCCTATTTTAACCAGTTTAATGTAAGCTTTCCCAATTGTACATAAAATCAGTACATTGTGCCCCATAAATGCATTAATGTACACAGTTACAATTTAATAAAAATAAAAATAAAAGCCATCCATATTCTACCACCCAAAGATTCCCCAACTTTTTGTTTTTGTTCCAGTTGTTCATATGCCTAGATAACGTTTCCATTTCAGAATAGATATTAGTGATATAATATACACAGTTGGCATTTCAATCATTCCTACTTAAAACCGTGGTGAAATTTTTCCATGTCTGTTATGTAATCTTCAAAATGATCACTTTTAATGCCTATCTTCGGCTGGTAAAATACCTTTAACCAGCTCTGAATTTTTAATTATGTAGATTGTTTTCAATTTTTATTATGATTAGGTATATTATAATAAGTAATCCTCTATATAAAAATTTGCCTACATCTACTTCCTTAGCAAAGACAAAAATAACTATAAAACAAAAAGCAAGTGAAATAATGTCAAAGAATTTGAACTTTTAAAAGCTTTTGGCAAATATTTTTAAACTGTTCTCCAGGAAGGTTATATTATGTAACCCTCCCACTAGCAGTGAATGAAAATGTCCTCCCCACATACTGGCTAGTGTAGAGTTTATTTTTTTATGTTTTCTTTTACTTACTTAATACATGAAACATAGCACCTCATTTTTAGCTTGCATTTCTGATTAATACTAAGAACATTGATTGGACATATTGGTCTTTTATTTCTTCCTTTGAATTATTTATTCAGATATTTGGACAATTCTTTTGGGGTGTTATTGTTTGCCTACTGATTTGCAAGTAGTTATTACATTAACTGTCTTGTCATGCTCGGTATCAATTTTGTCCTGCCCAATTAGTTCTGCTTTAAAATGTTTGCATATAAAAATTTAAAATATATTCAAGTATATGTTTTGCCTTGTGAATCTCTCCATTAATTTTACATTTATGAAATCTTTCCTCTAAAATGAGCTATTTTCTTCCAGCTTTGTCTTTCACAATGAACTTTTCTGTGTATTTGAGATTTCCTTTGGAGAGTCATGTAAGCAGATGTTCTCAGTTGAACACATTCTATATACTTAGGCAATTTTCTTGATATTTTTGTCCAATACTCCACATTGTTTCATAATGTTTTCTCCATCATATTTCTCTTTCTAAAAACTACCTGTTTCCAGGGTATTCTATTCCATCAAGCTATTAATTGATTCTCTAATCAATTAATGACTATTTCTTCAAGGGCAACCCACTATCACCTCTTCCCACATCTGCCTACTGTTCTCAGTACCACATCCCCTCATCACCTACATGTACCCACCACCTCCCACCCTCCTTTACCCTCCTACCAACACCCCTACCTACCTCCCAGCATCTCCAACACCTCTTTTTCTTTGCAAAGTTATCTTTTATCTTCATATAGTTATCCTTCCAGACATATGTCAGAAGCATTTTGTCAAGTTCTCCCAAACCCCAATGTAATAAAACTATATAGTTGATCTGGGAAAAATAATCATCATTTCATCATTTCTATTTTTCCACCCCAGAATAAGGTATAGTATTCATTTTTTGGTTTCTTCATTTATATGTCTGAGTAAAATTTTATACTTTCTATGTAGATTTTTATATACTTATTATTCCCAAGTATTTAATATATGTTTCCTATATTTCCCAGAAATTTATATTTTTGTTGATTCACAAATAGGATCATTTTCCATTCTATTTTTCAGTTGGTAAATATTGGCATTTTGGGTAGCCATTGATCTTTGGAATGCATATTTTATAACCAGTAACCTTAGTGACTTTAGTGAAATCCCTTATTTGTTCCTTTAGGCTTTAGTTGGCTTGGTGTACGGAATTTCTTTACTTTTAAAGAAAATCAAGGTGCACTGTCTGAGTTTTGGTTACTTACGTGAAAAGCTTTACTTAAACGTACACATTAAACGATATTTTATAATTGACTTTTAAAAACCACCTTTTTGTGAAAATAATAAAATGACATGAAGTTGAAGCCATTCTAGAAATCCAAAATGTCATAACAAGTGTTCCTGTGTTGAACTAAATTTATTTCCCTTGGGCCCCAGTCTTGCTATTCAGAGATACTAAAAGGGGTTTCAGTGAGAGACAATAAATCACCTCTCACTTGGTTAAACAGCCCAAATTAAACAACAAGCCAATGTAGAATTTTAACAGAAACACCCTAAGAATTTGTTCTCTTATAAGAGCAATTTTTCTCTTAATGGAACTCCAGAAACAATGGCCAGGATGATTTTTAACACAAAACAGGGCTCACCTCAGTAGATTCAAAAAGTGGTGGCATGCTATTCTACATATGAGCAGTTTCCTCTTTCCCTAGATGAGCATACATTTCCTATTTTAAAAGATTAGGCTAAAGACTCTACTAATTATTAATTCATTAAATATTTGCTGTGCTCCTGATAATTTTAGAGTTGTGTGCTACAGGGAAAGATGAGAGAAGCACAGAAACAATTACGGACAAGAACTGAAGAGAACCCGTCATATAACAGAAGCTTAATATGTAATTAAGTCTATTATTTATTATTATGTGTAATGATTATGTTTTGATTAATTTCCATTAGGCTAACTGTCCAGCTCACCATTGTCTTCCTAGGGTTTAGCATGGCATATAAACACGTGCGGTGTATACATGCTGAGCATTTGTTGACAGACTGACATTATTTTATAAAAACCTCAGTTGCCAAAAGTCATTTTTGCTCAATTCTGAACTGCTAACCTAAAACCAATTCTTAAAAGATGTATTGATAAAAGCCAAGAATACTCCTCTTTTGAAGTCAGAATAAGTTTCTAAATTGCTCTTTTTATAAAAGTTTGTAAGAAAAAAAAAAGCTCCTAAAAACCAAATCTTTAAATCGGTGCAGGAAAATGGGAAGGCAAAGTCTTCATTCTTTCATTCCTTCACCAAACATTCATGGAGCATCTTCTGCACAAAATAAATGGCCATCACAGAGCTCAAAGGTATTAATTAGCCAACCAAAAAGAGGAATTGCAAACTAAGGTAAATTATGGGAGAGCTATGGGAGAAAAGTAAAGGAGTAATGAGAGATGTTGGGTTGGTGGGAAGAAAAGTCAAGGAAGCCCAAAAGATTAGAACGGCCTGAAATAACAAAATACAGAAAGACTTGAATGGATGTTTGAGAAACAGACAGCAGGTCAGGGTCACAGAAGCAAAAGGAAGAGATGCCTGGAATGAGACCTGCCAAGTGCCATGGCTCTAGGAGTCTCTGGAATCTGTCCCAGGTGTGTGGGTAGCATTTTATTCAAGGAATTGACATGATTCTATCTGCTCTGGATGAAGAATTAGAAAGGCCAGGCAAGGAACCTGGGGTCTAGCAGTGCAAGAGGAGAGGTGATAATTTGAAGTTGGTGGCAGTGGTGGGAATAGAAAGAAGAATCTATCAAGACATATTTACATATACACATAGAAGACAGAATTTGTAAGATTGGGTGATGGTTTCAGATGCAAAAAGTAAAGGAATGGAGGTGTCAAAGATGACTCTTGGGTTTCTGGCTAAAGCAGTTCCATGGATAGCAGTACCATTCACCAAGACAAGAAAGACCAAAAGTTGTTAGATTGTCTTAGTTGCTGACAATGTTTTTGTTGTTTGTTCATTTTACATTATATTGATAGAGTAGCAAAAAGGCAGCAAGGAACATAAGCAACTCAGTTTGGAGCAAGGTACGTTTTGGAAACCTGTAGAAGACGCAGGTCTGGGACTGTCTTTTCCAGATAACTGACATGAATAAGTTTGGTGCCTTCGAATTCCGTTCTTTTCTAAGCCTCCAACAGATTAGTTGGATTAAGACTTGAAGTAATCTTTACAGTCTTTCTTGAACTCATGCTACTCTACCTTTACCTCCTACTCTCATGCTGACGTTATCTTATGTTGTTACCAAAAACAATTCCTTAGGGGCGTGGGTGCACTGGGCTGCATAGTGTCTCCCGTTCATTCACTTGAAGTCTGTAAGTGTGAACTTACTTGGAAGTCAGGTCTTTGCAGATACAATCAAGTTAACATGAGGTTGTACTGAATTAGAATGGACCTTAATCCAATATGAATAACGTCCTTATAAGAAGACAGAAACCTAGGCACAAGGCAGATGTGCAGAGAAAAGATGTGCAGATGTGTAAAGACAGAGGTGAAGTTTGGAGTCTTGCTGCCTCAAGTCAAGAACTGCTTGAGGCTACCAGAAGCTAAGAGAAAGCAAGGAGGGATATTCTCATCCTCTAGGCTTCTGAGGAAGTATGGCCCTGACAGCACTTGGATTTTGGGCCTCTAGCCTTTAGGACAATTAGAGAATAAATTTCTGCTGTTTTAAGCCACCCAGTTTTTGACAACTTGTTATGACAGCCCTCGGAAACTAGTACATTTGGGAAGATTAACTAAAATCACACTTGGACCTGCCTTGTATGATACGGGGCACATAGTACAGGTTCAATGTGCATTTCCCTTCTCATCACGGTCTTCACCATTTTCTGGTGATTTATCTTATGAGTAAGCTACCCAACCACACATATGGGCAGATTTTGCTCTTCCTAGGTCTCTTTTACAGCTGAGGAAACTGTCCAGGATCATAATGTGGAAGGTTGAATTCAAACTCTGATCTCTTTCTCATCACCAAGATGATCCTGCACCCTAGAACGCCTGCCTCTCATGCCTGCAGTGTTTCAGCAAGCTTACATGCAGTGAAGGAGAGGCACTGCTGAACTGGGCTTTCAATGCCTGCAATTAATATTCACATTTATTTACCAAATGACGAGTTGTAGAGACCTAGTCAATCAACTACTACCCATTCACAAACAAATACAAAATTTTTATTCCAAGGCCAATGCTATCGATGAACTTGCCATCAGCATCTATCATTTTCCATTGGTAGCACTTCAGCTCTGCATGTGTGTATTCCAAGTCATGATACTATCATCAGATTGGACACGTATAGCTCTAATTTACTTAAATGTGCTCTCCTCCTGCATTCCTCTCTTCATCTTGATGATACTGACTCATCCTTGCCACCTAAGACCGTAAAAATAAATAGTGCAAGTGAAGGGAAAAGTGTCTCTGAACTTCATATTCACAGATGCCTGCCCTTTAAACTATCAAGGAAAAAATAAACACATGTTCTAAATTTACCTTTCCTCCCTAACTCAGTGGGTTGTGCTGCTGCTGAATATACCAGATGCAAATATAAGACAGCAGAGCTGTTGGTTAATCTTACAGCATTGCAGGGTGGAGGGGACTTCTAAAGAGCATCTTGTCTATCTGAATTTAGTGAGAGGAAGAGCGTCTATGTGTCCCACACCTGAGAAAAGGGTGAGCTAAGAGATTTTGTGAATTACTTGAGACCCTGTGGCTATTTTTTGGTAGAACCCTGTGGAATGCCAGGTTTCCTGAGTTCCTTCAAAGTGTACTCAGCCTACCAAGCTGTCATCAACTATTAAGAATGACACTTTTGTCTGGCTTTGTGCCAACTTCTCTTTTTTTTTATTATTCTGGCTGTTAAAAGACTGCAAGTACCTGTAGGGCTTCAAATTCCCCTTAATTGACTGATATCTAATGTTGACGAGTTAACTCACATCCTGAGTTTAAAGCTCTGGACACAGAGGGTTTCAATAAGGGCAATCATGTTTCTTCTCCATACTGGGCACTGACAATTCCTGGACTTCTCAAGTTTACCCTTCAGGCAGGAGGCCGACATCTAGCACAATTTTTGACAAGAGTTTAGAATAGTGATCCTCTTCCACGCTCTGCCCACACCGGAGCCCACAAGCAGAAGTTCTCTCTCTCTCTCTCTCTCTCTCTCTCTCTCTCTCTCTCTCTCTCTCTCTCTCTCTCTCTCCCCTCACCCTCCTTACAACCCACCACGGGCACGCACACACACACAGGCAAATAACAAAGGAAAACAGAGCCCTATAAAGCCTCAGCGACTGCATTTTCCAGTCTACACCTGCCAAAATAAAAAACCATGTGGGAATCCTGCCCTGGCAGTGTGTCCGACACTCCTCGGGCAGAGCAGGCACCGTGGCACCCCTGGGGCGTGCGCGGCTGTACACACAAAGAGCTGGCGCTGGGCTTGCCAGCGGTTCAGGGGACCAGCACGCGCTGGGGGCTGTATCCGCGGTTCCCCCCACGCCCTCCCGCCCAGCAGAAAAGAACTACCCTTTATTTGACCCATACAGAGCCCAGGCTGGATGGCAAGCGCATGGGCTGGGGGTTGGGAGTGGGCGGTCCCCGATCCCTGCCCTCCAGCAGCGAGTCCCTAGCCTTTGGCATCTCCTACGAGATGCACAATCGCGCTGTCACCGAGGTCCGCTTCGCATCCTATCCCAGCAAAGCAAGATGCTCTGGGTACCAGCCGTGCGCATCCCCCGAGCGACCCTCCTCGCGCAGATACCCACCCAGGCAGCCCCGCCAGGCGCGCCTGCCCTACCTGGTGGCTGGCTGTCAGCGAAGCGGAGGTGCCTCATTCCCTTCTCGGCTGCTCCATCGCTCCGAGCGCCATGTTCCCGGTCTCCCCGGGCGCACGCTGGGGAACTACTACGGGGTGGGTAGGGGCGAGGGGGGCGGGGGCCGGAGGGAGGCGGTGGGAGGCAGAGCCACAGCTTTCTACTCTCCACCCAAACCTCCCCCAGCTACTGAGCATGCCCAGCTGCCCGGCTTCGCCCCTAGGAGGACTGTCCATGAGCGCACGCTGCTGCTCCGGGTTTTCGCGGCAGCCGGCTGGAGGCAGGCAGTGGCGGCTGCAGGGGGTGGAGGTGAGGAGGACGGAGGGGGGCGTGTCTACACGCCGGAGCTGGAGCCGGAGAAGGCGGCCAATCCGATCACACTTTCTCTCTGCTCTCTCGGGTAGGGGCAGCTCCTGTACGCCCCCTCCGCACACACCCCAGGTTTGCAGAAATTTTGTTTAGGATCATCGCAGAGTTAAGCGTTACTTAAAAGGAGAGCAAAGAGGGGGAGGAGAAGAGTCTAAACCGCACACCCGCCAGCTAGCTTCCTTGCTACCTCGCACCTGGCCCTGGCCCTGTGCTTCTCAAACTTCAATGCGTCCACGAGTTTACAATGCGCGTGCAGATGCAGTTGGCGAGGGCCTGAGATGCTGCAAGTCAAATAAGCTCCCGGGTGATGTTGATGCTGCTGGTCCTCCCCCAGCCCCCGCGCCGAACTGCAAGGGTCTAGGCAACCCCTGTCTGTGACCTCTGAGCAGCCATCCTTCTATCAGTGAACCCAGCAGTGGCCCCCGGTGTCCCTGGAGACTCCTCCAGATGAGATGGCATCTCAAGTGATGGTGTCCCTGGGTTGCTGCACCTTCCCTGGAAAGAAGAATCGCATTAGGCCTAAGCTCTGACTGTTATAGCCCAACCAGGTTCATTGCTAGCTGCTCAAGAAGAGGCAAATACACTGAGACGGCAAGTGTTATAGCACAGGAAATTTAACATCACAGGTGCCATGCAAGGAGAAGGGAGGAATGTCTCAAATCCATCTCTCACAAAATTTAGGAGGAAGGGTTTTTTAAGGTAGTTTGGTGCACATAAAGACCTGGGCAATTGGATATGCTGATTGGTTGGGTTCGGGGTGGAACCACAGTAATGTAGGAATTGTCTTCTGGTGCTGAGTTAGTTTCTGGGTGGTGTTGGGGGTCGGGGGGTCACAAGACCAGTTGAGTCAGTTCCTTGGTATGGGCCACTGGTTTGAGTGGGTCAGTCTGTCCAGCAGAATTCAGGGCCTGGAAGATGTCTCAAAAATTAGCCTTAGGTCTTTTAATGTTATATGTGGGCTAAGAGTCTTTATTATCATTAGCTATATGACTCAGGAGTTGTAAGCAATTATAGGAGGGCAAGCTAAGGAACCAAAAATGACTATATGGGGTTTAAGTCCCTTCTTGGGGTTCATCCCAACTCATTCCTGAGGTGTGGGCTAATGAAATGGAAAAGAAAAGACCACTAATCTAGATTCTTCCTGCCGACAAAGACCATATTGGGGTTGAGCTAGGAGGAATGAAAGTATTTTGCAACTATCTTCAAGTATTCATGGATGCGTGACTGCAGACCCAAGGTTCTCATGACAAGTAATTAGCACTTTTATTTACAGTCTTAGCACAGCATTTTAGTGAATACTGGACTGTAAGTTAGATAGTGAACCCTAGGATAAGGAGGGAGAGTCCTAGCTTCAGGAGATTTTATAGAATTGATCTGAAATCCTGAAGAATTTAAGCGAATAAGTCCAAAACACAGTCAGGCATGGGGTCACTAACAGAGCCCTATTGTAGCCACATAGCTTATTAGGAAATATTTTCTATTCAGGTTTCTATTTTTCCTGAGATTTTATATAGATACAGCAGATAGTGTTTAACACCTCACAGACTCCCCTAGCACTACCAGATTATCTGGGACTACCCAGGCTAGAGAGTTTAAGGATCTTTGCTGAGCCCTAAGGTTCTTTGCAATTTCTTCTGTAATCAGGCCTACAGTCACTGATAGATTTTTAATCATTCAGTGATTAAATTGGATACATTTTGCTTTTCTGAAGGTCCCAAAGTAACTTGCATTTCCTGAACCTGTCAGAAGTGGCATTTTTTGGCACACACCCTATAGTTAGGGACTAGTATTTCCATTAAGCTTTAATATTAGGTGTAGTAAGCCTCTCTTAAGTCTATGAAGAAGGGAGTAGAGACTCTCAGTTGAGCTTTTGTAGCTCAGGTATGAAA
Organism: Perodicticus potto; assembly: GCA_963574655.1. NCBI lineage: Eukaryota > Metazoa > Chordata > Mammalia > Primates > Lorisidae > Perodicticus > Perodicticus potto. The sequence goes on along the minus strand of CAUYRH010024064.1, from coordinate 4,630 downwards.
AGACCTGACTGCATTAATAGAGATTTTTTCTGCAGATATAAATGTGCCCCTAACCCTACACACATAAGGTAGATTTGCTACTTCTGTAGCAGCCATCTTAAACTATGTCAAAGAAATATGTTTTGGGGTAAAATACATCTCAGTCTCTACTTTTAAATGAAAAGGTTTTACATATTAAAAACCACACTGTTATCTTTGGACTAAGGAGTGGAAATAAAAACAAATTGGAACAAATTTAAATGTATCATCCTGTATCTTTTTGATCAGTCTCTTAGTCCTATGAATACATCAGTTCAGTTAAGCAGCTGTGTTTCATTCCATGAGCTAGCACTGCAGATGAGTTTTCAAATAGAAGGAAAATATGAGTTAATATTTGGAACAGTTCATAAAGTAGTTTCCTTAGAGTCTACAGGGCATTTAGTTGAAGTGTCTAGATGTTAAATTCAAAGCATCTTCAGTTAAAGTGGAAGTAAGCTGTGGCAATCTGACAGGTTTTTTTTTACCTTGAGTTTGCATGATTCAAGGTATGCTTGCAGGGTCTCAGGGAAAGACAGTGGCAATTTCAATGAGTCTAAATCAAGAACATGGAGGGGGGGCATTGAAATGTTACCTGGAGACTTGTAGGCAGGAAAGAATTCAGTATTAAGTCCAAACTGTAGGCAAATATCCAAAAACTTGAAAACAGTGGACGAGTCTAGAATCTAGTAACATGTGGACTTCTTCTGAAATATATATATATATATTTTTTTTTCTCTCTCCAGTTTCCAATTTTTATTAAAGACAAATCATAGTAGGACTTCTTTATTTTCAAAAATAAACTTCAGTCTGATTATACTTGGCCTGATTACTTGCATAAAGTACAGTAAGAATAATTATTGACCATACAGGCTTTTTAAAAAATTGGCTATTAGAGCTATTCAATAAGGAATCTCAAGTTAGACATGGAAACCTCTTGAGTCAAGCCAAAGATTTATCTGAATCTGAATAAAGTATGCATTGGATAAATGTCATTTTCTGAAGGTCCCAAAGTAACTTGAATTTCCTGAACCTGTCAGAAAGTGGCATTTTTTACCTACCACATATCAGGAAATTTTATTGATGAACTATCTGGCAAGGTTTTCCAAAGGGCTTGTTACTCACCTTGGAAAGTCAACCTAATTCCTTCATGCAGTCTGGGCACCTCTAAAAATATGCCAATCCAGTGAAAACCTTAGCAAAATAGCCAGTGGCTTTTATTATGCCTTGTTATAAAAGAAAATAGATTCTTATTGAACGTAAGTAAAATAACTATGTTGCCACAAATTAAGTATACTCACAAATAGTTTTCAAATTCTGGAGAAATAAAGTGGAGAGAAAAATAAACGCTTCAAATTTTGCTTACAAATATATACTTTGTTAAAAGCTATAAATAGTTCAAAAAAGGCAAAAAGTTTTCTTGACCTCCAGAAAACAAAACACAGAAAGAATGAGCAATGTTTCAAACAAAAGTCATAAAAATTAGTTTAGTTCCATGTAATTAATTTCTGTTCTGTTTGATGTTGAGTTAGCTATACTCACAGATGCATCAGCCTTTTAATGAAACTACTAGAAGTTTGTTTTGTTTTAGTCTGATGATATATTATCTCCAAAATTTATCAGAAACCTGTATTAAAGAGAACTTGCCAGGTTTTTCCATAACTTTCCTTGAAGAAGCAAACTTCAGACTATGGCTAGTTAAAAAAAAAGAAGAAGAAGAAGAAGAAACTTTTTGAGAAGTATCAAAATAAAATGATAATTGTTTCTGAATGACAGAAGTCTTAGAATAGCCATGATCAAAGAGACAATTGACAAATAAAGCTAGTTATTTTTGTAACATATAATAATTTAACATAATAACCATAATTATGCTGAAAACTTATACTAAAGACATAGAATTTTAGGAATTTTGTACAATATTATAACATGTTAATAACATGTTTACATAAACATAATTTAAAGAAAGTGAAATATCATGTCATATTTGACAATGATTCCTGTGTGGTTTTAACATGCCAAATAAGCCTAATATGTCTCTCTCAGACATTTAGTGACCTTCATATTTAAAAAGCCATATGAGATCAAAAGACTGGATTTAGAGTATTGAGTTTTGGAAAGTTTGTCAAATATCACAGGCTAAAAGCACTTGTCATAAAACGAGATGATAGGTTACTGTAAAATTATTCATTCGTTTAGCAAAACTGATAATTTAAAGCATTTATAAAACAAAACTTCACTCTTTTTTTTCAGTTCTACTCTTTAATCTTATTCTTTTAAATTTTTTAATTAAATCAAATTAATATGTGGGCACAATTTTAAGGTTACATTGGTCTCACATCCAGGGTAAAGTTTCATTTATAGAAGAGCCCCTCACCCAGGGGGCATGTTAGACGCCCTCACAATGTGCACATGAGGTGAAATCCCGCCTCCTGCCCTCCCTTCTTCTGCCAAACCTCCTACCCCTCCTGCTTCCTTCTACCCCTGAACTGGACTATATTAGTGAAAAACCTCATTCTTTAATAGAGAGGAGACCCAAACAATCATTAAATCTAGTAGAGACAAACTAAAAGACAAACTAACAAAAAAATAAATAGAATATGTCTCCTCTCCTTTTTCTTTGCTTATTCAAAAGGTGAACAAAATATTTTGTTATTTTTATTAATATTACATGAAAATCTTGGTCAAAAGAGAAAGCTATTTTATCCTTGCATTACTATATTATTAATGGTAAAGCTAATTTTAATACAATTTTAAAACTTAAACAGTCAAAGACCCTATTCCTTTCATAGTAGTGGCAAAGAAGATGAAATATTTGGGAGGCTACCTAACAAAGGACGTGAAAGATTTCTATAAACAGAACTATGAAACTCCAAGAAAAGAAATTGCTGAACATGTCAACAAGTGGAAAAACATATGGTTGGGAAGAAACAACATTGTTAAAATGTGCATACTACCCAAAGCAATATACAATTTTAATGCAATTCCTATTAAAGCTCCATTGTCATATTTTAAAGATCTTGAAAAAAATAATACATCGTTTTATATGAAATCAGAAAAAACCTCGAATAGCAAAGACATTACTCAGAAATAAAAACAAACCAGGAGGAATCACGCTACCAGATCTAAGACTGTTCTATAAATTGATAGTGATCAAAACAGCATGGTACTGGCACAAAAACAGAGAGGTAGATGTTTGGAACAGAATAGAGAACCAAGAGATAAACCCAGTTACTTACCGCTATTTGATCTTTGACAAGACAATTAAAAACATTCAGTGGGGAAAAGACTCCCTATTTAACAAATGGTGCTGGGAGAACTGGCTGGCATCCTATAGAAGAATGAAATTGAACCCACACCTTTCACCCCTAATGAAGATAGACTCACACTGGATTAAAGATTTAAACTTAAGACATGAAACTATCAAAATACTAAAAGAAAGTGCAGGGAAAACTCTTGAAATAATTGGCCTGGGCAAATACTTTATGAGGAAGACCCCCAGGCAATTGAAGCAGCATCAAAAATACATGACTGGGACCTGATCAAACTAAAAAGCTTCTGCACGGCCAAGAACACAGTAAGTATAGCAAGCAGACAGCCCTCAGAATGGGAGAAAATATTTTCAGGTTATGCCTCAAACAAAAGTTTAATAACAGAATCCACAGAGAACTCAAACATATTAGCAAGAAAAGAACAAGTGATCCCATGTCAGGATGGGCAAAGGATTTGAAGAGAAACTTCTGTAAAGAAGACAGGCACGTGGCCTTCAGACACATGAAAAAATGCTCACCATCCTTAATCATCAGAGAAATGCAAATCAAAACTACTTTGAGGTATCACCTAACTACAGTAAGGTAAGCCCACATAAAAAAATCCCAAAACCAGTGATGTTGGCAAGGAAATGGAGAAAAGGGAACACTTCTAAACTGCTGGTGGGAATGCACACTAATACGTTCCTTTTGGAAGGATGTTTGGAGAATACTGAGAGATCTAAAAATTGACCTGCCATTTGATCCTATAATCCCTTTACTAGGTATATACCCAGAAGACCAAAAATGACATTATAACAAAGACATATGTACCAGAATGTTCATTGCAGCCCAATTCATAATTGCTAAGTCATGGAAGAATCTCAAGTGCCCATCGACCCACAAATGGATTAATAAATTGTGGTACATGTATACCATGGAATATTATGCAGTCTTAAAGAAAGATGGAGACTTTACCTCTTTCATATGTCAATGGATGGAGCTGGAACATATTCTTAGCAAAGTATTTCAAGAATGGAAGAAAAAGTATCCAATGTATTCAGCCCTACTATGAAGCTAATTTATAGCTTTCACATGAAGGCTATAACCCAATGATAGCACAAGAATATGGAGAAAGGGGCAAGGGAGGGGAGGGAAGAGGGTAGGATGGGTGGAGAGAGGGTAAATGGTGGGATCACACTTACGGTGAATTTTGGAAGGGTATGGGGGAAACTTACTAAATGCAGAATACAAATATTTTCATACAATAACCAAGAAAATCCCATGAAGGTTATCTCAAACAGTTGGATGAAAATATTTCAGATTGTATATGAAGCCAGCACATTGTACCCCATGATTGCACTAATGTA
>CAUYRH010024063.1:0-23673 GCA_963574655.1 Perodicticus potto | reverse complement strand
AATAAAAAATAATTTAAAAAAAAAAAAAAAAAAAAAAAAGAAATCTTGAATAGACCAATATCAAGTACTGAAATAGCATCAATTATACAAAATCTTCTCAAAAAGAAAAGCCCTGGACCAGATGGTTTCACACCAGAATTCTATGAAGCCTTCAAAGAGGAACTAGTTCCTATAATGCATAAACTTTTCAAAAATAGAGAAAGAAGGAGTTCTCCCCAACCCATTCTATGAAGCAAGTATCCCCTGATCCCCAAACCAGGAAAGGACCCAACAAAAAAAGAAAACTATAAACCAATATCATTAATGAATATTGATGAAAAATATTCAACAAGATATTAGAAAACAGAACACAACACACTAAAAAGGTTATACACCATGATCAAGTGGGTTTTATCCCAGAGACACAAGGTTGGTTCAACATACATAAATCTATAAATATAATTCACCACAGAAATAGAATAAAGGCTCAGCGACTGTGGCTCAACAGGCTAAGGCGCCAGCCACGTACACCTGAGCTGGTGGGTTCAAATCCAGCCTGGGCCCGCCAAACAACAATGACGGCTGCAACCAAAAAATGGCCGGGCGTTGTGGTGGGTGCCTGTGGTCCCAGCTACTTGAGAGGCGGAGGCAGGAGACTCGCTTGAGCCCAGGAATTGGAGGTTGCTGTGAGCTGTGATGCCACAACACTCTATCCAGGGTGATGGCTTGAGGCTCTGTCTCCAAAAAAAAAAAAAAGAAATAGAATAAAAAACAAAGACTCAATGATTCTTTTGATTGATGCAGAAAAGGCTTTTGACAATACCCAGCATCCTTTCACAATAAAAACACTCAACAAAATAGGCTTATAAGGAACATTCCTCAAGCTGATAGAGGCCATCTACAGTGAACTCACAGTGAATATCAATTGAATGGAGTAAAACTGAAAGCATTCCCACTCAAATCTGGAACGAGACAAGGATGCCCACTGTCCCCACTCCTATTTAACATAGTGTTGGAAGTCTTAGCCATCTCAATCAGGCAAGAGAAGGAGATCAAAGGAATCCAAATGGGGACAGTGGAGGTCAAACTCTCCCTTTTTGCAGATGACATGATCTTATACCTGGAAAACCCCAGCAATTCAACTACAAAGCTCTTAGAAGTGATCAAGGAATATAACAGCATCTCAGGTTACAAAATCAATACCCACAAAACAGTAGCCTTTGTATACACCAATAATTGTCAAGCCAAGAACAAAATTAAAGTCTCTATTTCTTTTACAATAGCAACAAAGGAGATGAAATACCTGGGAAAATATCTAACAAAAGACATGAAAGATCTCTACAGAGAGAATTATGTAACTTTGAGAAACGTAATGGCAGAAGATGTCAACAAATGGAAGAACATACCATGCTCATGGCTGGGAAGAATCAACATTTTTAAAATGTCTGTACTACCCAAAGCAATCTATAGCTATAATGCAATCCCTAGCAAAGCACCAATGTCATACTTTAAACATCTTGATAAAACAGTAATTCAATTTATATGGAACCCCAAAAATACCTGAATAGCAAGGACAGTTCTTAGAAGTAAAAACAAATCTGGAGGCATCACGTTGCCAGACTTCAGGTTATATTATAAGTCTATAGTAATCAAAACAGCCTGGTACTGGCACAAAAATAGATACATAGATTTATGGATTAGCATAGAGAATCTAGAGGTGAATCCAATCACATATTGTCATTTAATCTTTGATAAGCATAAAAAGAAACATGCAATGGGGAAAAGAATCCGTATTTAATAAATGGTCCTGGAAGAACTGGTTATCCACATGCAGAAGACTGAAACTGGACCCACACCTCTCACCACTGACAAAAATTGATTCTCATTGGATAAAAGATTTAAATTTAAGACACTAAACAATAAAAATTCCAGAACAGAGTATGGGGAAAATACTTGAAGAGATTGGCCTTGGAAAAAACTTTATGAGGAAGACCCCTATAGCAATTGCAGCAACACCAAAAATAAATGTCTGGGATTTGGTCAAACTAAAAAGCTTTTGCACAGCTAAGAGTACCACAAACAGAGCAAACATACAGCCTTCAGATGGGAGAAGATTTTTGCATGTTATGATTCTGACAAAGCCCTGATAACTAGAATCTACAGAGAAATCAAATTAAACCATGAGAAAAGTGCAAACAACTCTATAAGTGGGATTTGAACAGAAACTTCACTGAGGATGATAGATGAACGGCAAACAAACACATGAAAAAGTGCTCATCATCTTTAATCATCAGAGAACTGCAAATCAAAACCATTCTAAGATATCACCTAACCCCAGCAACATTAGCCCATATCACAAAGTCCCAAAAATCCAGATGCTTGCATGTTTGTGGAAGCACTTCTACACTGCTGGTGAGATTACAACCTAATACAGCCTTTTTGGAAAGCAATATGGAGCATCCTCAAGGATCTAAAAGTAGACCTTCCATTTGATCCTGCAATCATTACTAGGTATCTACCCAGAAGAACAAAAATCATTTTACCAGAAAGAAATTTGCACTAGAATGTTTATTGTGGCTCAATTCGTAATTGCCAAGTCATGGAAGCAACCTAAGTGCCCATCAACTCATGAATGGATCAACAAACTGTGGTATATGTATATCATGGAATATTAAGCAGCCATTAAGGAAGATGGAGACTTTACATCTTTTACATTTACCTGGACAGAGATGAAATAAGTTCTTCCTAGTAAAATATCTCAAGAATGGAAAAATAAATATCCAGGCTACTCCAAACTTTCATACTAATATGAAATCAATATATAAACAATTACATGTTCATAAGAACAATGAAGCACTATCATAGTCCCGTTTAGGGGTAGAGAGAAGAGGTGGGGGGGAGGATGTATGGCACAAGGAGGGAGGGCATAAGGCGGTATCTCACCTCATGTGCACATTGTGAGGGTGTATAGCACACCCCCTGGGTGAGGGGCTCTTCTAAAACTGGAACTTTACCCTAGAAGTGAGAACAATGTAACCTAAATATTGTGCCTTCATATTAATTTGACTAAAGATTGATAAAAAAGGATATTAGAAAACTGATGTTCAATAAAATTAAGTAATTAATCCAAGGTCAACCAGATCCAGGACTAGTTCCAACCCTAAGCTTTTTCTACTTGTCCACTTACAGGCTAGAGGGGAAGCCAGAAGCTTGGCATAGAGACTAGTACTCAGGGGTCACCCTAGACTCACAGGGAACTCAGCCTACTCTGGGAAATCCAACGCCAGTCTCTGTTTGCTGATGGAAAATGATCTCTTAAAAACACACCCAGGCTTATTTGTGATTAGATAGGAAAACTATATGATGTGTAGACTGCCCATTGGATAGAAATAATAATAATTGTAATGATAATAATCAGAGCAACAGCTACCATATATAAAGACCATGATGGGCCATGGGTTACATTCACTCTCTAAGTAGCATAACTCTCCTATGAAATAGGAGTTATTCATTTCATTTTAAGAGAAGCTGAGTGGCTTGCTCAGAAAACCCATGTGGCTTCCTGACAGATCAAAGCATGCAGATAAGCTGAGCTATGGGTCCATTTCTTATTTCTGTTACTAGTTAACTGCGTGAGCTCTGCCAAATCAGGTATCCCTCTAAGTTTCAATTTTTTTTTAATCTTTAAACAAAGGGAATTGCACCAGAAAATATCTCATAAATAGCGCAACACTAATATTTTAATATTCTGTTAAATTGACATCAGAGTTGACTAATATTGCTATTTTGAGGCAACGAACTTTTAAAATTATAGTTTTAGGGAACATGTGGAGGGTTTTAACTTTCAAAATTTATAACATTCATGCAAACATTTCAATGTGAAGGACCTCCATATATAACTGAGTTTGTTCTGCACAGATGTTTTATCTGACCGGCAACCTGAGGATGTAGAACATTCCGCCTTAAAATCAAATTGCATGATCTTATGCTTCTGTGATTTTCACCTGGCACTTGTCACATTGGATCTAGCCTCCATTCTGGAGACATGCACAGAGTTCTGGAGTGACTGTTTCACAGATGAGCTGCCTTAGGTATTTGAAATGTTGAAAACATCTTTTGCCTATTGCTTGAGGAAAGCTCCTTTAGTGGGAGAAGCCAGAAGGAAATGCATGTCTTCTGGGAGCCTTTTCACTCTACTATTAGTTTTTTGTTAAGCCCCAAGCCCAGACATCTGTCTGAAAAAAACATAACTTGGTATCCTTAATAGTCTGCTGGAGCGGGAGCTGTCTCCCAAGTATCTCATTCATGCTCTCAGCACGGTGTATTCCAGGCTAAGTGAGAGTATCCTAACTCAGGAAGAAACACTCTGGGCACACTGTAAGCCATTTGTGTAGTCAGCTGCACAACTCTTTAAATGCATTAGTGGGTAGGGCATCATTTACTGAGTAATATACCATTAAGTATAGTATTCTACTAGCTACAGAATGCTTGGGGTGAAATGAAGAAAATAGAAGCCATGGCCCTCTGGGCTTTCTGTCCACTGGCTGACGTGCATTCCATCTAGATCGTGAGGCAACCACTCATATGTCAATGAATTTGCAGAGAAATTCAATTTTTAAACCCATGCTGGAAAATGTGAAGTAGAAACCTTTGCTCTGAGGAAAGGGAGAGTAAATGAACAGAGGAATCCATGTAGGAGTTAGGAAAGGCTTCTTGGAGTCGTTGGTAAAATGAGTTTTTCGGATAGTATAAAATTTTGGTGCCATAGAAAGGAGGAAACCTACCAGGAAGGGGTTAATTGTACCTTGATTAAATAGTGAAGGGTCATTTATCGCTCATGAACAGGTAGCTTTGACTTCAACTCTTCACTAATGAAAGGACCAGCAGCCTACTGGGCCAATCCTTTGTTATTATGAGTAAAACCTATTTCTTAAAGCTCATACTTTGGAAGTTTGACAAGTAGGGTGAGAAAATGGTTTCGTTTCGCCAAGACCTTATGCTTTAGAGACAGTGGCTGTCTTGTCCCCCCATTCTCTCTTTTATTCTCTCTTTCATTCCATATTTCTCTTTTCCAGACTCATCCATGCATTTAAGCAGTGTAGAATTGTACGTGCCAGTTCCAAGAAGGAAATAATAAAAGGATGGGGCCAGATCAAGGTTGGAAACTTGGAACAGTGTATGCTATGGTTTGAATATGATCTGTTCCTGCTTCAAATTCATGTTGAGGCTTGATTACCAATGTGCTGGTGTTGGGAGGTGGACCCTTTAGGAAATGATTAGGGCATTAACATGGATTAATATCGTTGTTGTGGGGCTAGTTCTCATGAGAGAACTAGGTGCCACGAGACTGGATTGTTATAAAGCAAGGCTGCCTCTTGTCCTTGGTCCCTTTTGCATGTGACCCTACAAGGTGAAGCTTTCTGCCATGTTATAACATAGCATAAGGGCCTCACCAGATGCAGCTGCCACAACTTGAACTTCCCAGCCTCTAGAAGTATGAACCAAATACACTTTTTTTCTTCCATTTTTCTTTATAAACTACCCTGTCTCAGCTACCCTGCCATAGCAAAGGAGAATAGGTGAAGAAAGTGTGGTATGAAGAGTAATTATTCAGCAAAAGCATAACTGATGACATGTTACTATCGTGAGGACAGCTCCTATTCACCAATGGAAAGCTTGCTGCCTGCTAAGTTACTTCACTTTGAAATGAGCTCCTGTGAGGGGGATGTAACTGTTCCTATTCTCATTTTGAATACTCAAGACTTAGAGAGGTGACACAGTTTGATCAAGGCTACATGGGGCAGAGGTGGAGTTTGTCCCCATTAGTCCACCTCCAAAGGCTAAGCCCCATGCTGAGAGCAAGAGCAAGTGACTAAGGACCAGCAGCTGAAGATAATCCGCAGACATCTCCAAAGAATGCAGAGCAATGAAGAGAGAATATTAGCAGCCCGAACTCAGAGGACTGCCCTGAGAGGCGCAGGGCCCTTCTAGGGGGCAGCACAGCAGAAGGGAAGGTAGATGGGCTCTAAAGTCAGATGGGTTTGATGTTGCCTCTGTTGCTTACTCACTATAGCTTTGGTCAAGTTGCTCCCACCTTGTGAAACTCCTTTTCCTTACCATGCAGAGATGTGGTGAAAACCAAGATGGTACCAAGGCACAAAGCACAGCTATCAGGCACAAAAGGCGCCCAGCTGGTGAGAACTCTGAAAGGTGCACCCTGAGTACAGCTGTAAGTCACTGTCCGCTTTGTTATTCTTTTTACTTTAGCTGTACCTGCATGCTTCCGTTATTCTAAGAAAGGCACTTTTTAATCATTTTGATGCATTCTGTTTAAAGTTTACACATGAGACTTTGAATACAGGCTGAGGTGAGTACCGCATTCCTTTGGATGGCTGAGGGAACACACTGTCACCTTTACTGTTACACCGATTAACAGATTTCTGACGTAATGCTTTAATACTATTATTCGGGATGAATTCTCAGGTGATAATTTTCACTATATAAGAAAATCATTTCAATTCAGCATTCATTAGCATTAAATGCCTATTAACTTATGAAAGGAAATAGTTTGTCTCTTCCTGGGGAATCATTATTGTTAATTCCTAGTTTCCATCCTGTTGAGGTTTAGTTGTTACAAAGAGTTCTGTTTGCATTTAGTAGACTGTGAATATAGCTCAGAAGAAATTAAAAACATATATTATTCATATGAATATAGTATAATTGAGGTCTTATTCAGCACTTTCTAGGTCATAAAATAAGGTTATAACCTTATTTTATTTTATCATATTTACATGATTTGAGACAACTGTTGCTACTTTTAAAAAGAAGAAGAATGAAGGTGAGTGCAGCATTCTTTCAATGGCTGAGGGAACAGTGTTACCTTTCATGAAGAATACACCTGTCCCACTTGGTTTCAGTACCGATCCATCCAATTAAAGGGGGGCTGACACTGTGATTCACACCTCTGTTTTCCCTGTGACAAAAGTAAATTCTGGTGGCAAATTGTGAAATTCAGGAAGTTTGGGGAGCTCCCACTTGTACACAAATAACTTTCCATCATTAGGCTTTGGGAAAATCCTTAGAGGGCCAAGTCTTCTGCCTATGAAGTGTGACTTTATGCCTCCCCTGAGGCAGGCTGGGTATTGTTAGCTGGTGACCTCTGAGGCCAAGGCCCTGGACCTATGCTGCCTCTAGAGACCTCACTCTTCAGGCCAGAAAGTAGCTCCGACACCATTTCCCTGGCTCTCTCTAACTCTCCTTGCATTTTGTCTCCAACTCGTTTTGTTTAGATGCCAGACACGGTGGCTCACTCCTATAATCCTAGCCCCCTGGGAGGCTGAGGCAGGTGGATTGCCTGAGCTCAGGAGTTAAAGAACAGCCTGAACAAGACAGAGACCTCATCTCTAAAAATAGCCGAGTGTTGTGGAGGGCGCCTGTAGTCCCAGCTACTTGGGAGGTTGAGGTAGGAGAATCACTTGAGTCCAGGAGTTTGAGGTTGCTGTGAGATATGATGATGCCACAGCACTCCACCCAGGTGACAGAGTGGGACTCTGTCAAAAAGAAAAATAAAAAGATTAGGAAACCTCAAAGGAAAATCTCCAGGGGAGGGTCTTCACCATCCTTGTAGGTATCTAGTTCTTTCCATTTTTTAGCACTCCACCCAGGCTACAGATGTGACATTTTATTTCCAATTCCTTTTCTACTTACTGTGGGTGAAACCCAGAGGTGATTCTGCAATGGCTCTTTGTCATTGAATTCCTCACCTGAGCTGAAGCTGCCTTACAACATTAAAGTCTGGATTTGGGCATATTCTTATTTATACAGTACTGTCGAATTTATAGGAGAATTAAAATGAATACTCAAGCTTGCATCCCTAGTTTGTCTAAGATTTTCTTTTCTTGGACATGGAAGAGAGTTTTTAAGTACAGTTTACTAAGAGAGAGAGAAAGCTAATTGCACTAAGCACATGATGTACTTTATCTCACTTAATTCTCATGACTGTTCTCTGAGGAAGTAGCCACTATATTCCTCATGTTACAGATAAGAAAACTGAGGTCTAGAGAGCCTGAGATGATACAGAAGATAAGCAGAGAAGACAAAAAGTGAACCTTTAGGCCAAAGATAGAACTGACTCCCTTGGACAAGTATGCTGTGCCTCTGTCAGCAATAAAAGCTCTGAAGCTCTACCTTACACTTCGTAGTTGAAATGTCATTGCCTCTACGATTTTCCTCCACCAAAATGCTCAACATTTGAAAAATAAAACAAAAAAGCAAACAAATAAAAATCCAAGCTTTTTTATTTTAGTTCAAGTACTAGAATACAATTTAAAGCTATTTCTTAAGAGAGATCATATATCTAAAAGTGCTTTTAAAAAGCATAAATCATCAATTTTATCTGTTTTTTTTTGTTGTGGTTTTCTATTTCATTGAATTTTGTCATTAACTGTATATTTTCTTCTTCTTTCTATGAGTTTGCTCTACTGCTCCTTTGAGTTGAATGATCAGTTCAAACATTTGTTCTTTCTTGTTTTGTAGTAAACATATTTAAATTTATACACTGTCCTGTGAGTACCTTTTAGCTGTGCCCCTCATATGTTGACATGAGATGCTTTTATGACCCTTCAGTTTATATTATTTATAAATAAAACCAACATCTTCTTTGAAAGGGCAAACAAGAGAAATCAACCTATGACAAGCATAGATACTTTTAAAAGATTTTAAAAAGTGAAAAAAATGAAACAACATGAAATACAAAATAAAATAAGAGCAATAATCAATATATAGAATAAGTTAACAATGCAGCAAAAAGAATATAGTGAACCACTGGATGCCAATAAATTTTAAAGAATTAAATAGATAAATTTCTCAAGATGTATGAAGTACTAAACCTGGCTTGAGAAGAAAGAGACTTGGCCATATCTTCTAGGTTCAACTCATCTCATTGGATTCACATTTATAAAAACCAGATAGATTCCATCTTACAAAAGACTTCGGAAAATCGGGTCTTCATGGGGCTAGTATAATATTGAAACTCAAGACAGGTAAGCATAGCATACACACAAAAATTATAGGCTAGGCGGTGCCTGTGGCTCATCGAGTAGGGCACTGGCCCCATATACCAAAGGTGGAGGGTTCAAACCTGGCCTCGGCTGAACTGCAAAACAGAAAAATAGCCGGGTGTTGTGGTGGGCACTTGTAGTTGCAGCTACTCGGGAGGCTGAGGCAAGAGCATCACCTAAGCCCAGGAGCTGGAGGTTGCTGTGAGCTGTGTGATGCCACGGCCCTCTCCCGAGGGCGATAAAGTGAGACTCTGTCTCTACAAAAAAAAAAAAAAAAAAAAAAATTACAGGCCAATTTTGCTAATGGTTTGCAAATGAAATATTAGCAAGCCAAATCTAACAATGTATTTTACAAAACCATAACTAAGCATGGTTTAATCCTAGAAACATAAGGATTATTTGATATCAACAAAATATTAATGTAATGTAATACATTAAGAAATGGAGAAAATTATATAATTATCTCAGTTGTTTTTGTTAAAGCATATACAAAACACTTGATAAAGTTGTTCATGGTTGCTGAATCTTCTTGAGAACCAGGCTTCCTTTAACTTTCTGGAAGCCGTATGTCAAGAGTCTAGAGCAAACATCATAGTTAATGAAGATGCTCAGAGGTCAGGCACAAAACAAGGATGGCCACTATCTCTCCTACTATTCAATACAGTACATGTCTTCCAGGTATGTACTAAGAACATAAATGAAGGAATTAAATACTGGAAGGAAAAAGACAGAACTGTTAACTATTTGAAAATGACACGATCATTTACATAAAAATAAAAAAGAACTCACAAATAAGCTTTGAAAACCCCTAAGAATGTTTAGCAAGTTACTGGAAAAAATAGTAACTTGATTTTTTTTTATATTAGCAAACATCAAATGAAAAATATTATATCATCAAAAATTATGAATATAAAACATCTGCCTACAAATTACCCTAGCAAAAAATAGGTAGGACCATTGCAGAGGAAATGAAAATACTGTTAAAGAATATTGAAAAACGCCTGAATAAATGGAGTGATGGTACTATGTTTATAGATGAGCTGATGTAAAGGTGTCAGTAATTCCTAAATCATTGTATCAATTATCTATTGGTCTATAAATTCACCTAGAATACCAGCAAGATTTTGAAGAGAAACTTAAGAAACTGAATTTAAAATGTGTATGGTGAACTAAAGCCAGAATTTGCCAAGACAATTTATTTATTTATTTATTTATTTGTAGAGACAGAGTCTCACTTTATCACCCTCAGTAGAGTGCTGTGGTGTCACACAGCTCACAGCAACATCCAACTCCTGGACTTAGACGATTCTCTTGCCTCACCCACCCAAGTATATGGGACTACAGGTGCTCTCCACAATGCCTGGATATTTTTTTCTTGTCAGGGCCAGGTTTAAACCCACCACCCTCGGTATATGGGGCCGGTACCCTACCCACTGAGCCACAGGGGATGCCCAGCCCAGACAATTTAAAAGGAAAGCAAAGAGGGGAAATTACCTTGCCAATTTTAAACATATAGCACTAGCAAATTAA
Source organism: Perodicticus potto (assembly GCA_963574655.1). Taxonomy (NCBI): domain Eukaryota; kingdom Metazoa; phylum Chordata; class Mammalia; order Primates; family Lorisidae; genus Perodicticus; species Perodicticus potto. Next base: position 13,105 of record CAUYRH010024063.1, on the reverse strand, counting down.
TTAAACGTAAAGGTTTAAAGCACAGCAACAATGTCACAGTTGCATGCTATAAATAGCTTCCCAGCCCAATGGAGAAAAATTACATTATTTTATGGATGATGTTGGGGACTTGACCCATTATAAAGAAAAAAAACGGTAAATCCCTACCTCACAAAATAAGTAAAAGGTCTGTAATTGAAATAAGCTCTAAAAAAGAATAGTAAAAGTATAAAGACAACTGAAGGTTGAGAATGATACCCTGAATAAGACCAAAAGAACTTAACACATAAATGATGATGGATTTATTTACTTTAAAACACAGATTCATTAATGAGGTGAGCATAGGAAAAATTATCAGAAGATGACAGAGAGAAGTTACTTGCAAAGTGTAAAACGGACAAAAGATAATAATATCTATTCTGAACCATACAGGAAATTGCAAATCAGTGAGGAATGTCAGGAAACCTACCAAAAATGCATATGTGTATGATGAGGCAACTTCGAGGATGGGATGGATACCTGTGCACCGTGAGCCAAGGAACGTGACTGATAAAGTTAACACCATTAGGATACGAGCAATGCCACAGTTAGTTAGAGAATACAAATTTAAAAAATAGTGAAATATCGCTTCCACATCCATCAGATGTCAAGTATTAGCACATCAAACAATGCCATGCCTTGGCCAGGGTAGGGGGAATTGGAAAATGATGCCGCAACCTGTCAGTGACTTAAGTGTGTAAATCCTGGTGCCTGGACATGTATATAAACCCAAAGCTGTTTTAACAGATTCATACAGAGATGAGTGTGGTTTTATTGGTTTATTCGTATGGCAGAAAGGGGAAGGATGCAAACTGGATGTCCACCCCTAGGTTAGCAGATTAGTAAAATGGGTTCTCTACCTACCACGAACACTAAGCAGCTGAACTAGGGTTACATGAAAACGGACTGCTTCCCTGAGAACAAAGAACAACTGATTATAACATGGCACTTTCATGTGTGTCACTCATGAACACAATTAAGAATATACAGTTCTAAATAAATGTGTGAAGCTGGAATATTAAATTCTTTGGAGAGGATGCTTGTGGTACAGTGGAGAATAAGAAAATTGACAAAGGACAAAGGGAAAAGTAGATTATCATGGACTTAACAATAAGAGTGTGTCATGAGCTAAAAAAAGTAGTTAGTTCAATGGTGTGCAACTGAGCTAAAAAAATAGACAAAAATAGGTATTCTAAAAATGAAATTATTTTTGTTATTATATCAAAACATGAAATTGATATTCCTATGTTTGAAAATAATAATAACTTGCTGCCTTTAATCATTTTGGTTAAAACGAGACACTTATTCTTCATAAATTGTTAGTGTATATTTATTCAATGACTGTCTTCCCTATTATATTTTTAGGTGGTCAGGACCATGTTCATATTTTTTGTTTCTATGTCCCCAGCACCTAACACATAACTGCTGGTCTATGAGAGATGTTTAATAAAAGCACTGAATAAATAAATAAAATTGATTTGTTATCAAAAAAACATACAGTTGGCTCGATGCCTGTGGCTCAAGCTAAGGCGCCAGCCACATACACCTGAGCTGGTGGGTTCGAATCCAGCCTGGGACCCACCAAACAACAATTATGGCTGCAACAAAAAAATAGCCGGGTGTTGTGGCAGACGCCTGTAGTCCCAGCTACTTGGGAGGTGGAGGCAAGAGAATCACTTGAGCCTAGGAGTTGGAGGTTGCTGTGAGCTGTGATGCTACAGCACTCTACCCAGGGTGACAGCTTGAGGCTCTGTCTCAAAAAAACAAAAACAAAAACAAAAACAAACATACAGCCACTTAACCATTACTAAGTACTTTTTAAAGTGCTATAGATGTACATAGCACATGTCATTTAATCACCCAACCACCATGATTAGTATCTTGTAGATAATAAAACTTGATTTCAGAGAGTTTAAATAACTTTCCTAAGCTGGTGGAACTAGGATTTTAACTCAGGTTGTTTTGATTCTAGAGGTTTTTTAACTACAAAATATTGCCACATCCTGATAGAAAGCTATACATTTTTTCCTCATTTATTTCAGTCTTCAAATTTTGCTTTGAGTGCATGACTACAATACAAAAAGGAAAAGATGGAAAAAAACACACAGGTAATGAACTCATCCACCTGATAGCAATCTTCTCCCTCTTCCTCATCCTTATAATCAGTATCTGACTTGCAACCAGAGCGGCCCAGGCCAGGTGGTGGCTCACCCCTGTACTCCCAGCACTTTCGGGGTCCAAGGTAGAAGGATTGCTTGAGGCCAGGAGATCAAGGCTATATCAAGCTATGATCATGCCATATGCTCCAGCCTAGGTGACAGACCAAGACCTCATTTCTTTCTCTTTTTTTTGCGGTTTTTGGACAGGGCTGGGTTTGAACCCTCCACCTCCAGCATATGGGGCCACCCGACCCCATTTCCTTTTTAAAAGAAAGTTCAATGGCAGAGCATTTGACTGCAGAAGATAAGCTGGGTCTTCAGTTAGAATTGAATATATTATAAATCGGTGAAGCAGAATCAAAATACAAACATGCTTTATATTCTTTATTACCTCTATTTTCAATTACAGTATAACTGTAAGATCATATTTGTTTCCCTTAAAGCTTTTTAGCATTTATCCAACAATAATATATATGGAAAGTTTGATCCAAAAGATTAATTATATAAATGCATAATGAATTTTACTATTAAAATGACTTTTTAATAAAGATAATCTATCTGTGGAGCTGGCATGGTTTTTATTGAAGTCATTTTTTTTCCTTACTGAGTGGAGGATAAATGTTCTCTAATGAATTCTGTCACCATAGCCAGACCAAGTTCATTAACAGCATGACACACTATTAACTTAGTATCCAGAGCTGCGGTTTGGGAGATTGATACCGGGCAGTGCTTCCACCACCCTCTTTTCTGCAGTCCTAACTGACTCATTCTCAAGTCTACTAGCCCGAAAAAATGGCTTGAGCAAACTTACTGTAGCAAATTCTGCCTTTTTAATAGTGAATGCCATGTTTTCCGGGAGCTAGAGTATTAACACTGCCCCATACCCATTCCTGTTTTATCTTTCTTTAAGTCAGAAAAACAGATGCCCTTTGCCACTGGGAAATTCAGGCTACTCTTTTCTGGCCAGTGTAGCTAAGTTATGCTAAGTCTGGGCCAAAATGAAGTTAGGAGGTCAACCAAGTTTTATGCTGTAAACAAATGAGTGTGCCCGATGAGTCACCACAGCCTGTGTCCTGGGTGTCGGGCCGTTGTCAGATCCTGCCTATTGTCAGAGCCTTAATAGAGCCGGCTGCCCGGTGCAGGTGGCAATGTGCCGTGGGCGCTGCCCTGCAGCTGTCTGATTTCCTTGTGATCTTGAACAGGCAGGGACACAGATGCCCTCAGGAAACAAATGTTCCCAGGCCCACTTCTCTGGACACTGTCACCTTTTATGATGCAAAACACATTTGCTTGTGTTCTGATCAGAAGTTTTTCTTGATGACGTGGAAGCAGGCGAGTGTGTGCAGATGGATGACAGAGATAGGGGGGATGGAAAAATCCAGGGGGACCTCACAAAGCACCTGTCTCCCCTCAGATGGTGCTAGGCATTCTATGAGAGTTGCTGAATGCCGACTACTAATATTCTTTCTCCAGTTAAAAATAAATATGCACGCTAATTAAATTTTTGTGTTTCTCAGACTGGTGCCTCACCTACGTTCCCTCCCTCACCTCCGCCTGCTGCTGTGAGCACCTGCACGCCTTGCCCAAGGGCTTTCTTCAGGCCCCCAGAACCTACTTTGCTGACTGCTTAGCAGAATAAAGGTGCCATTAATGCCCACCCAGTGACTGGACAAGCACGTCCCCATCTACACTGGCACCCTGGGCTGCCTGGTGGATTCCCTCTCAAGAGCTTGTCGGTGTTCTTTCTCTGAATACCTTGCCTTCTTGGTCTGCATTCGCCTCCCTCTTACCTGTGTTTCTGTCCTCTCTCAAAGAAATGACTAGCGCTGGAATTGTTATCTCAGAGTTTTGTTTGGGGGGATTCCAGATATGAGAAGCAGTGAGAGAAAACCTGAGAATCTTGGATCTTAAAGAAGGGAGGAAAACTATCATAAGAAAAAGAAAGCAAAAATTAGAAAAAACAAAAACAAAACCCCAAGAACCTATCTTTGAAGTGCTAAGGCATGTGAAAGGCATTTTCTCATGTGTTTCTCACCTAGTTCTGTGTGGCACCTTCCTATCCCCCTGTGTGGGTGAGTAAACTAAGGCTTAGTACAGCCAACCTGCCTAAACATACACGGCGAGTGAAGGGACAGAACCTCGGTCCACGCAGAGACCGTCTGTGGTCAAGGCCAGCGCCGCCTCCATGGCCCCACTTTGGTCTCTGCCCTGCAGACGGCTCAGACAGGGTGCAAGTGAGAGTCTCGGCAGACACTAGCACAAAGTGGGGGGCTGGTAACGCGCACACAGGGACCTGGGGGTTGAAGGACACTCCGTGAACACACAGGGTGGCCCCTCCTCAGGCGGCCACGACCCTCCCACAGCTGCAGCCCTGCGGCGGAGGGCCTGCTGGTCAGCTGGGGCTCCAGGGGGCTTGGGAGGGACGCGAGCGTGACCCGTGACAGCGTCCGGTGCCTGTGCAGCTGGGTCTGAGCCTCCCACGAGCACAGGGCACTGCTGCTCAGCTCAGCCTCGGCTCCCCACCGGCCCTTCCTGCCACGGCCCTGCGGTGATGGCTCCTGGGTCCCGGCCACGGCCCTGCAGTGATGGCTCCTGTGTCCCAGCCACGGCCCTGCAGTGATGGTTCTTCTGTCCTGGCCACGGCCCTGTGGTGATGGCTCCTCTGTCCTGGCCACGGCCCTGCGGTGATGGCTCCTCCACTGGGGCCACGGTGCTCTGTCCTGTCTTTGCAGGTGGGCGCTCTGCGTGGATCTCTCCCTTGCCGCCTTTCTATCTGGAGACTTTCTCCTTTGCCAGAAGAGCACCTTGGGAACTTTCCCTGGTTTGGGTAGTCTGGTTAGGCACATTATTATAATGAGCCTTCCCTGGTTTAGGTATTCTGGTTAGGCACATTATTATGATGAGACTTCCCTGGTTTAGGTAGTCTGGTAAGCATATTATTATGATGAGCCTTCCCTGGTTTAGGTATACCAGGGAAGCTTGTTACCATGAGAACCTTCTCTGGTTTCAATATTCTGTTAAGCATGTATGAGAGCCTTCCCTGGTTCAGGTATTCTGGTGAAGCACGTTATTATGAGACTTCGACTTCCCTGGTTCAGGTATTCTGGTGAAGCACGTTATTTTGTTTTGTTGAAAGGGCGTTCCCCTTCCTTTCAGACCTGAGAGAACCCTGACAACCAGACACAGTTCCCAGTGTGACCAACTGGTGGGTTGTCAGGGTGGACTTTGTGTGACGGTTGCGTCAGAGGTCACAGTCTATGACAAGACAGTCATTTGGATGCTGACAGGGTGGGATGTGAAGCAAGAAGAAGACAGTTGTCTATTCCTCTAGAACAGTGTTTTCCAACTTTTTAAAAATCTCATGGTACGCTTGAACCTATACTTAAACTGCCATAGCACACTTAAGTAAAAAAAGGAATCTATGTACTGTGCTTTGAACTTCTTTCAAAAATAATTTAATTAATTAATGATCTATAAATTATTGTGGCGTACCTAAGATCCTGTCACAGCCCACTGGTGCGCCATGCACTCCAGTTGAAAATCACTGATCTAGAAGCTCCATGAGCGGGAACTGAGCTCTTGAGGGCTGACGTATTGAAGAATGACTGCATTTTCAGGCAGCTCTGAGAATTGGGCCCGGCGACTTGGCAGGCAAAGGAGACGGTGGAGGAAGAAGGTGACATGTGTGAGGAATCCCTGAAGGTGCTTTAGGAGGGTCTGGCTGGAGGGCCTGAAACTTGAGGCGTTTCTGTGACTGGAACCTACTGTGTTCTATGGGCTGAGGAGAGGGACGAGACCTGACTTTTAATTCCTGGTGGGCAAGGAACTTATCTTTTGTGAACTTTTTGTTTTGTAATAATTACAGATTCACAGGACATTGTGCAGACATGTAAAGGAAAGTCTCATGCCCCCTTCTCCCAGATTCTCCTCATATTAGCATCTTACACAAGTATAGTGCGATGGAAAAATCCAGACATGGGCATTGCTACAATCTGAAGAACTTATTCATGTTTCATGAGTTATACATGCACTTGTGTGTGTGTGTGTATGATTATATATCAATATTCAACTTTATCACGTGTTTAGCCTTCTTTATCTACTACCATAATCAAGACACCCAATTGTACCTCGTCACAAGACTCTGGTCATGTGACTTCATAATAGTCACCTCCATCCCTCCCACTCCCACCCTGACAACTATTAAGTCATTCTCCATCTCTGCAATTATGTTATTTTATGAATGTTGTATCAGGTAAGTCCTACAGTATATATCCTTTTGAGATTCACTGTTTTTACTCAGCATAATTTCCTTGAGGTTCTTCCAGGGCATTGCCCACAGTGGTTCACTCCTTTTTGTTGCTGAGTCGAAGCCCTTGGCATGTGTGTACCACACGGACCTCATCCTTTTATGCGTTCATTTGTTGTGTGGTACGTAGCACAGAGTTGGAGCTCAGCGTCAGCTGTGTAAAAGGATAATTGACTCTGCAAATAACTTGCTGTGTCAAATATCTTATGGGAGCAGAGAAGGCTGACACTGGTTATTTCCACACCATTTAGGACAGGCATTTATTTTGGCCTTCTGATTCAAAACTACCACCACAGCCCTTCTAAGTCACCAGTCACCTCATCTGACTGATGAAGAAGTGGATCAAATAAGACAAAATAATACAATAACTGCATTTACTTGCTGGCATGACCTGACCAGATTTTTATATACATTAGTGATATATGTGCAAACTTCTTTAGCGCCTGATCACCCCACATGATTTTTACTCCAGGAATGGAGTTCAGCAAAAAGTTGAAATCCCAGAAAATGAACTGCATTAATAATGATGGAGTTTATGTATACAAATTCTAATGAGAGGATCTCCGAACACCTTCTCACTAACTTGCACTTGTAATAATAGTAATGCTTTCCATTTATATTGGGTTTGACAGTTATAAAAGGCAATCTCACATCCATTGTTTTCTTTAGCCCTGAATTAATGCTGTGAGTTGCCCAAGGTTGCACAACTACTTAATGAATGAACCTGGCTAGAACTCTGATTTTCATTCAACATTCACCCCATTAGACTTCTATTTCTCAAGTATTTTCTAAGCAAATTACTCTTAGAAAAGGAGAAATCTTTGCTTTTTTACTTGGAGACTATTTTCATCGTTTGACTTTCATAGTTCCAATGTCAAGATACCTCGTACGTGTATTTCTGCAGCACTCACTTGCTGAAAGTCATGTTTGTAAAAACAGAAGCTCTGTCTGGATTGTTTTTCCCCAAACAAATCTTAGAGATATTTAGAATAAACTACTGTATGTTATTACACATGATTGCAGTAATTTATTTTACCTGGGGGCAAAATCCTAGCTATTTAGTAAGACTTATAAAAACCTCCAGATGGCTTAATTATACTATTTTAGGAACCAAGGGTATAAAAATAAAATGGATAAATAAGCATAATTTAGAAACATACAGAGATGAAAGATAAAAGTTAAAAAGAAAGTTTCAGTCTTTAAAAACAGAATCTTCCCATTCACAATAAATCTCCCCGCAGACTAGGAATAGAGGGGAAGTTCATCAACTAGTACAGAAAACCTATAGTTCACACCTTACTTCATGGTGAAAAACTGACTGCTTTCCCGTAAAATAGGTGACAAGGCAAAAATTTTCTCTCACCACTTTTATTTTACATTGTATCAAAAGGTTTTAGCTTCTGCAGTAATATAGGAACAAAGAATGAAATGTACACAGTTCAGGAAAGAAGGAATAAAATTTTCTTTGTTTGCAGATGATGTAATTGTCTACATAGAAAATATCAAAGACTCATCAAAAAAACTCTTGGAACTAATAAATTATTACAGCAAGCTCACAAAATGCAAGGTTAATATATAAACCAATGCTTACCTATATGCCCGAAATAAGCAAAAGCAAATAAATTTGAGATAAGTAAGTACCCTATACACTTGTACCAGAAGCAGTACTTAGGTATAAATCTAACAAAATATGTATAGGATCTTATGTGGAAAATCACAGAATTCTTTTGTGAAAGAAATCAAAGGAAATCTAAATAAATGAAGATATAATCCATATTTATTGATTAGAAGACTTGATATTAAGATGTCAATTCTTCTCAACTTAATGTATAAAGCTAACACAATCTCAGTCAACATTCTAGAGACCTAGTTTTAGATATCAACCAACCAATTTTAAAGTTTATTTGAAAAGGCTAGCACAATAGTGAAAAAGAAAAGTTGGAAAACGCACACTATCTGATTTCAGGACTTACTATAAAGTTAAAGTAAGGAAGACAGTGCTTTATTGGTGAAATAACAGACAGGTAGATGAGAATAACAGAACCAAGAGCTCACACGGGGACTCAAACAAATACAATCAACTGATCTTTCACAAAGAAGTAGACAGTTCTGTGCAAGAGAGACAGACAGCCTTTTCAAAAAACAGTGTTGGATCAATTGAACATTCGAATGTAGAAAAACAAAACAGAAGAACCCAGACACAGCCCTTATGTCTTTCACAAAAATTAATTCAACATGGGTCATAAACCTAACACAAAACTATACAAGTCCTAGAATAAAACAGGAGAAATCCAAGTGACCTTGGATTTGGTGATGAGTTTGGGGGTATAAAGAAAAATTGATTAGTTGGTCTTTATTTTAAAAGGGGGAACTTTGTTTCTGTGAATTAGGAATTAATTTTTGTGGTACATGATATGATGCCAAGGAAGTAGTAAAGGAATTCAAGCTTTTGGGACTTACTGATAGAGACACTAGCATCTTATGCCCGTTTCATTGGGGTGTAGTAAGTTGTGATATAAAAATGCCAAAAGGATGTGAGGCTTTTTTTCCCTGTAAGCATTTCAATATTACAGGGCACACTTTTCCTTCTGGGGGAAAGGAAGACAGTTGATATTTATTGAGCTCAAGTTCTGTGCCAGGCACCGTATTAGACACATACATAGCTGTGAGAGGAAATCTTTTCCTCACTCACTTTTAATCCTGAGATTAACATACACTCACACTGCTCTCTGATTCCACCCCTCACTCTATACATAAATAATAGAAGAATATTCTGCAAATCATGCAAACCAAGAATTTGACCAATGGAGAAAACCAATGGAGAAAACCTTTAATTTTAAGAAAGGTCCTTCTAATGTTTTATAGAACCAAGTGGTGGATGTGCTATAGTCAATCCCATTACATTTATGCCCAAGGAGGCCTTAAAAGTGGGTTATAATTCATAGATTGTAGAAGAATAAAAAGGGGTATGTACCAGAGGAATGGGCAGCTTAAGACTGGGTTGAGAGGAGCCACTTTTTCTCAAAGGGAAAGTTATCGTGAATATAAGGAGCTTGGGATTGGGTTATACAGATATTATTTTGTTTATTTATATTAAGAACTCTGTCAAATAGGTATAATTTTAACTATTTCATACGTAATGAAACATGTCTCAGAGAGTTTAAATAATTTGTTCAAGGTGACACAACTAATAGCAAATAGCAGAGTAAGGATTGAACCCATGTCTAACTCCAAGGCCAATGTTCTTTCCTCTCTATACAGGAAAGAGCAGTGCAGTGGCCAAACTGGTCGATTCTGGGGTCAAGTTACTTTGGCTCACTTTCTGGAACTTCTACTTATTAGCTGTTTAATCCTGGATAAATTTATTTAACATATCTGTGCCTCAGTGTTCAAATCTGAAAAACAGTGCTAATCATATGACCTCATCAAATTGCTATGAGAATTAAATGATACAATAAATGCCAAGCTTTTAATCTTTGCATGTATTACATGGTAGGTAACAAAGGATCGATATATGTCATCTAGGATTACTCTAACATGACTTTGTTTCTGGCATAAAGAGCAAACAATATTGAAGATATCCTTTGGATTTACAGACATAAAAAACATTATTTAGGAACTGGAACCTTAGAAGATCCATAAAGAATTGGTTGACGAATGCCATTTTTAAAGGCTTTTGTGGAAGGATTCTGCAATGGTTTGGTAGTCTACATCGGAACAGTCATCCAAGCCACACCTCTAATTCCTATGTTCTTTCTTTTCACTATCAGAGAAAGTATTTCCTGGCTAAAATGTAATGCATGAATAATTGATTTCATGTCTGTCTCCTCTGATGAGATTGCAGTATACAAATTGGGGCCATACTGAATACAGGCACCTCATTAGTTACTGAAGCTTACATTTTTGTCAAAAGTGTTTTTTAAATGAGTATTTTAACATAAAATGTGAGAGGTGCCACAAGAGAGGTGTAGATTAAATATTCTTGGTGTTTGTAGGTAGAAAAGATTGCTTCCCGGGGGAGGATGTGGAAGAGCTTCAGAGAAAAGGTGGTATCTGATTGATAAAAAGAGTCGATTCAGACATGTAATGGGGAAAGTGACCTAGAGGGGAATAAAAACAGGAAAATCTAAAGGAAGCTTGGAAAGTTAGACATGCACGTGAAAGAGAAAGGAAGGAAATGGGCAAAAAAGTTTGGTTGAAACCAGACTGTGGGAGTCTCAAAAAGCAGTCTAGGGAGTGGAAACTTTATGTGCGGGCTAAGGGGAGCGATTGAATGTGTTTAAGAATGATAGGCCCTGACCCCCCTTTGGGAAATAATTCTAGGGGTATTACAGAGCGGGCTGGAAGACAGAAGAGCTGAGGAGGTGAATTAATGACTGTGAAAGTCCGCAGTGAGGGCTGAAGTGCGGCGCTGCTGGCAGAGAGGGCACGCCCGCAAGGGACTCGGGGTTGGGATCTGCAGGATCGGCCTGTGTGGATGGGTTTCAGGAACAGAGAGGAGCCTAGTAACTTTCCAAGTTGCCTCTCAACAGAAACAGAAACAGAGGAAGAATCGGGATTGACAGAAATACTGAAATCACTGTGGGAATTAATAAGTTTGAAGTTTATCTGATGAAACATCCAAGCAGACATTCCTCGTTTAGCTGTTGGGAAGGGTAATGGCACATCGGAGATGGAAAATATCCACATAGCCAGGATTCATTATAAGCTTTGGGGGCCTTCTACCATCCGTGGGGACCGGCGTCCCCAGATTTGCCCTGGGAATTTGTCTGTGGCTTCTTCATACACCGTCTCGCCCTGCACAGCCTTCACTTTCCTTATACTAGATTACTTACCTTTTCTAATCCATAGAGTTAGAATAATAGGTGAGGGGCTTCAGAAGATTTCTTATTCTGTACTTTCACCTTATAGATGAGGAAACTCTACATCAGTGTGATTAAAGTAGCCTCTAAAGGTTACGAGATATTGATCAGGAATCTGCTCACCTCTACTCTGCCTGTGTTCACCTTCTGCTGTATTACCTGATACTTCTTTGCCCACCCCTGTGTCACAGGAAGCCTCTGACCTCAGGAAAAGAAAAAGCGATGGTCAGAAAAGACCTAATGACACAGAAAAATTGTTCTTGGAAAGAAGTCTCAGATGCCACCCTCAAGTGGCCAGGCCAGTTTTGCATATTTGTCCCACAGGTAAATAGAACCCTGGAAGCTTCAAGGTATTGAGAAGCTGAGGGAATACACTTTCTCTTTCCGAATTTATATATTTTTAAGTCCTCAACATGCAGTGATATCCCAAAGCACTGAATTAGGATATGAGTCTCTTTGCATTTTTTAATGATGTGCCTGAAAAATATAATTCATCTAAATCAAAGGGGTGAGAATTTACTGTAACACCCTGGGTTAGAGCTGGAAAACTTGAAAGATCCCAGACTTTGATTTATTGTCATATCTGAGATGCCAGCCACATCCAGTACTCGAACAATAAGTTATTTGTTATACTTAATTCAAAATTTGAAGTCAAATTTTGTTTCAAGGTTTGTTAAAAATGCACAAATCATACAGTGTCTGGTTTGCAAAGTTTGAATATTCTCTTTGCATCTCTAATAATAGTGATATCAGTGAAATTATGAAACTATAGCTTTTGGTTAATAACAATTATGTTTGCGCTACTAATGAGTATGAATTAGTAGGCAATAAGCAATAATTGAAGTATTAAAATTTTATAATTATAATAATTTATCATTTAGCAGCCAGTGATCTTTATAAAGATAATAAGCTAAAAGATAATTTTATGCCCAGATGTAAATTGTGAGAAGCGGCCATGTAGACGTGGGTGAATGACACGCAGAATGTGGGTCTGGATATAAATCGAGTTCTCTGATTTGATCATGTAGCCTGCAGGAAGGAGGAATCCGACACAGAAGAAGGAGTGGAGACGAGCCCTGGGCTGGAGACTACAGCAAGATGTCGGATGACACTGGGAACGCGTAGACGCATGTGACACGGAGCCTCTCAGAAGTTCCGGTGCTGCCACATCTAACATCAGCCATTCTTTGTCCCTCTCCCTGGTGGGAACGTTAAGCTCCGTATGAGGAAGGTTGTGTTTTGTGTGTGAGTGTGCACGTAAACACCTGCGTAAGGGACATTATACATATTGCAAACCAGAATCCCTTGTCTGTTGGAAACCTGTCTTAGTAACCTGGGGTCTCCAGGCCTCAGAGAACTTATCAGTAGGGAAGAGAACTTATAGGTATTTTGTATCCAAATGGTGGTGGCTCTTACGTCTCCTCCTGCAGGTTTTTATTTTTTTTAAGAACATGGATGGAGCTGGAAAATATTCTTCTTAGTAAAGTAACCCTAGAATGGAAGAAGAAGCATCCAATGTACTCAGCCCTACTATGAAACTAATTTATAGCTTTCATGTGAAAGCTGTAACCCAATTACAGCATAACAACTGGGGAAAGGGGCAAAGGAGAGGAGGAGACGGGGGAGGATGGGCAGAGGGAGAGTATTTGGTGGGTCCACAATTACGGTGCATCTCAGAAGGGTACAGGTGAAACTTACTAAATGTAGAATATAAATGTCTGCACACAAAAACGAAGAAAATGCCATGAAAGCTATGTCAA
>CAUYRH010024061.1:0-12131 GCA_963574655.1 Perodicticus potto | reverse complement strand
AGAGCCTCAAGCTGTCACCCTGGATAGAGTGCCATAGCATCACAGCTCACAGCAACCTCCAATTCCTGGGCTCAAGCGAGTCTCCTGCCTCCGCCTCCCAAGTAGCTGGGACTACAGGTGCCTGCCACAATGCCCGGCCATTTTTTGGTTGCAGCTGTCATTGTTGTTTGGTGGGCCTGGGCTGGATTTGAACCCGCCAGCTCAGGTGTACGTGGCTGGCACCCTAGCCCGTTGAGCCACAGGCGCTGAGCCAGAATCATTGTTAACTTCATTCTTTTACACAAAGAAGCTGAGGTCTGGAAAGTTAAAATGATGGAGCTATTTAACGACCTTGCTGGCTTTGGGACCTAGGTGAGAAAACTCTTTCAATGACATCCCCCCAGTTACATGGGGAAATAAGGGTGGTGGTATCCTGTGGGTCAGAAGAGATAATGGACCAGAACATGGCTAGACACAGTCACAGCCCTTGAGGGGAGACTGCGGGATCACACAGACCCAGCTGGTGTCTCTCGGACCCTGCTCTGAAAGGGGGAAGTGGGTCTGGACACCTGCCATGTGGAGCTCCACACCAGGGCCCCGGCATGCCTACAACAGGTGTCACATGCATGGGGAAAAGAAACCCAGCCCTCCCCACTGGGTGGTGAAACTCAGGACACAGGATCTTAGAAAGAGCCTGAAGGGAACATCTACCATAGAACTGCGAGAATATTTTGAAAATTCTAATAGGAAATCCAAGGAAAAACAGGCCCTTCCCAGCTGATGACGACAGGGTACAGGTCAGGTGAGGACATTGGACAACCATTAGAGAAGGGACGCCCAGTTCTAGCTGAGGGGCTGAATGAAGAAAGCCACAGAAGATGGTGGGTTGGGGCCAGGTGGGAGAGTCGGGTGTTGGTGGAAGGAACACCAACCCGAGAGCCAAGAGGTGGTTCGGATTTAGCCGTGTAGCTCCTTCAGTTTCTATGTCCATGAAAGGAGTGCAGTGATTCCTGCCTCACAGGGTCGGGCTCACACTGGGAAACACATGGATCTGTGTCCACCATCCTGGTAGCCGACAGCTGCCCAGCCCGACAAGGTGTCTCTGTCCTTAGAGTCTGCAGTGACAACTCATAGGCTGGTTCGTGTGCACCCTTCTTTCCATCTGTCCTCACATTCATCCTCAAAAAGACTTTACTGTATTTACTAAACACTTGCCAGGCAACGCAGTTCTCAACACTTCACCTGAAAATTTCAATTAAGCCTTACAACAACCCTATGACGAGGGTTGTTCCAGTCAACAGTGATGTTCTGGTTGGGTGGTGCCTGTGGCTCAGTAAGTAGGGCGCTGGCCCCATATACTGAGGGTGGCGGGTTTGAACCCGGCCCCTGCCAAACTGCAGTAAAAAAATAGCCAGGTGTTGAGGCAGGTGCCTGTGGTCCCAGCTACTCAGGACCCTGGGGCAAGAGAATCGCCCAAGGCCAAGAGCTGGAGGTTGAGGTGAGCTGTGAGCTGTGATGCCACAACACTCTACTGAGGGCGACAAAGTGAGACTGTGTCTCTAAAAAACAACAACAACAATGATGATACTCTGGCCATGGTCAGTGAAGAGCCGGGGGAATTTGCTTTGTTGACCCTGAGCAAAGCTGTGCAAGGAGCGTCACATGTGAAAAACGATGATCAACATGTGACTTGTTGATCACATGTCTACAAAGATCCTTGAGGTGGCAAGTCCTCTCCTCATGCTGATGAGAAGGCCCAGGTCCAGAGGTGTGAGCAGGTCTGGGGGCTGCACGTGACTGGTTCTTTCTGTAGCACACAGAAGGGTCTCCATGTCTTTCTAGGGTTTACATGTGTACCCTGGTTTGTGTTTGATTCCTAGCTCAGACTTGACCAAATGGACTGCTGTCAAGGATAGGGTTAGTCATTACAGACTTCAGCTGTGTCCTGAAACAGCACAGGGAGACAGACAAGGATTCCTTTATCCAAGACAGCTTGGGCTGTGTTCGGAGGCCCAGAAGCCACACCACCACCACACCACACCACTGTGCTTATGCTGCTTGGCCTAAACCCTGAGCGCCATATTTGCCCTTTGTCCATTTGCGCTCATGCATCTTAACACAGAAGAGTGAGTGGTGTAGTTTATAGCTTCCAAAATTATTTCATTTTCTGAGCCTTTGGTCTTCTAATCTGGCAGAAAATCAACAAACTTGGCCTGAGATGAAATGGCTTTGAGGCTTCCAGGAACGCTGGGCTAGCCATACACTGAAACGTGATGACTCTTCTCTGTTCATTGCAGGTTTTATCGAGTAGAGCTCTAAATTCGTTGATTCAAGGAAATGGAGGAGTTCTGTCTTACTCCCCTCTGTCCAGTGTGTGGTAAGAGTGGTGGAGCTGAGAAGTGAGGAGTGGGGGTGGGGGAACGTGGTATGCTTGTCTGCCTACCTGCTCCATTCAGGACCTGCTACTGGCTGGGCTCAGTCTCCCCGTGTGAGGTATGGGTCTGCAAATGAAGCATGGCCCTGGATCCAGCTACCTCCTCAGCTCTGCCTCAGAGCCCCACCAGCTGCTTCCGCAGCACATGCAGGTTCCAGACAGGAGGAGACCACAGCAACGAGGCTGTGGTAAGGGCGGCATCCCGGCCTCCTGACCCCTCTTTGTCTTGTGGACATGCTACCTTGTCATGACTGAGATACTGAAGCAGGGGGTCACCTCGTCTCAGTGGTCACAAAGTGGGAAGGAAGGGGGTGAGGGATCAAAACCATTGCCACAAGTTCTTGGCAACCTGCAGAGCTGACAGAAGCAGGACACTTGCCTGGACATGGCCCTGAGGATGCTGCTTCCTCCTCCAGCTGAAAGTGGTGGACAGAGACCGTGGGGCCCAGGAATGTCCCTGCATCTCTCAGCTGTAGGCATCCATGAGCTAATTGTTCTTGAGACCTGGAAGTCATTGAGGACCTACTGTGGTGGTCTTCGGAAGTGTCACCTTCAGATAAGAACAGGTGTTTGTTCTCCCAAGCAGCTAGCACTATTAAAACAGACTTAAAAAAAATTTTTTTTTCTGCAGCCAATATTATAATGAACGGTGAAAGACTAAGTAACTCCCCACTAAGGTGAAAAGAAAGGGAAGCATCTTTGTTTTTGTTTCCATTTCTTCTGTTCAACAGTGGACAGGATGTTGCTTCCAGCCAGTGCAAACAGCTGGAGGAAAGAAATAGTGCAACGTTTGTAGCGGAAGAAGCAAAACTGTCCGTATTTGTAGGCAATAGGAAATAGAAAATCCTTCAGAATCTACAAGAAAACAACTAGAATTAATAGGTGGCTTTTGTAACATCATGGGATACCACTTCAGAACATAATCAGTTGTATTTCAATACTGCCGAATAATTTTAAGTGAAATTAAAAATACCACAATATGACTCGGCGCCTGTGGCTCAACGGGCTAAGGCGCCAGCCACGTACACCTGAGCTGGCGGGTTCGAATCCAGCCCGGGCCCGCCAAACAACAATGACGGCTGCAGCCAAAAGTTGGCCGGGCGTTGTGGCGGGCACCTGTAGTCCCAGCTACTTGGGAGGCGGAGGCAGGAGACTCGCTTGAGCCCAGGAATTGGAGGTTGCTGTGAGCTGTGATGATCCAGGGTGACAGCTTGAGGCTCTGTCTAAAAAAAAAAAAAAAATACCACAATAGTGTCAAAAACATCAAATATTTAGGGATAATTGAACAATACCTGTATAACACTTCTACACTAAACATTATAAAGCATTGCTGAGGTAAAGAAAGAGAAAAATACATCCTATCTTTGATTGGAAGACTCATATTATTAGGATATCAATTTTTCACAAATTGATCTAGGCAGTCAATGAAATCTCAATTGAAATTCCAGAAGGTTATTTTTTTTCCTATAAGATGACCAGATAATTTAACGTTCACATGGAAGGTAAAGGTCTGAGAATAGCCAGAGACACCTTGAAAGAAAGAGCAGTCAAAGCACTTGCCAGAGCTTTCTCTCCAGCTGTGGTGCATACGGCTGTTGGTGTCAGCAAAACAACCATAAAGACAGAGACCGCTGGGATAGAGAGGAGGGTCCAGAGGGGGCTGAGTCACCACCCAGTGATTCTGACAAGGGGCCAATGTAGTGCAGCATGGGAGATGGTGCTAGAAAGACCTTTCATCCACGTGGAGAGAACCCTGGCTCCTACTTCTTCCCAGCCGAGAGGGCAGGCAAAGATTTCACAGCGAAGACACAAAAGCAAAAACCGTAAAACAGAAGATTGACAAACTGGAGTGTCATGTGTGATGACAACAAGAGTGACTTCGCAGAGGAGAGAGCTGACACCTTGGCCAAGTAGCCACGGTCATATCAGCAGCGAGTCCCTGCATGACGTGACCGGAGGCATCCGGCCTCTGTGGTCTCCCAAGAGCTCACAGCCCCAGTCTCATCATGACAAAGACATTGCACAAACCCCAACAGGGGAGCATTCTCCAAAACAGCTAAGCATAACTCAACACTGAGTGTCCCACGGGGTCTTGGTTGGGATCCTGGGATAGAAAAAGGCCACCAGATAGAAGCTGAGGGGATCTGAATAAACTGTGGGTTTTAGTTAATGATTATGTGCCAATGTTAGTTCATGAATTCTAACAAACCTGCTACACTAACATAAGACCTTAATAACAGGGAACCTGGGGGTGAACTCTGTGGAAGCTCTGAACTATCTTTAAAACAATTCTGTAAACCTGAAGCTTTTCTAAATTACAAAGTTTATTTAAAAAAAAATAGCCATAAGGAGGGAAGGAGATTGATAAATTGGACTTTATCGAAGTTTGAAATGACTCATCAAAAAACATCCTCAAGAAAATGCAGTCAAGCTACAGATTGGGTGGAAATATGCACCCCAGACAACCCAGGGAAAGGCTTGTACTAAGAATCTATAAACAATTCTGGAAACTCAACAACAAAAAGACAACCTAGTTTGAAAAAGTGGCCAAAAGACTTGAGCAAGCACTTCTGGGGATGCTCAAATAGTTGATAATTTGAGAAAAGGGGCTCAACCTCTTAGTTCTGTGGAAATGCAGTGGAAAATCTCAGAGGGAAGCTCTCCACGCCCACCAGAATGGCTAAGATCGAAAAGGCCCAAAACACCAAGGTGGGGGGCTGTGTGCTGCATCTGCAAGGCTGGAGCCTGGCACTTCACGGCTAAGAATGTAGAGGGCTGCAGCCACCCAGGACAAGAGTACGGGAATTCTCTAGATCCATTGTATTTTGATATCCCTGTAATGCCCACGGGGAGAGGAAGCCCTTGGGGACTGAGGAGACTGCAGGGTCCTTGGGTTCTTCCCACTCCATAGGCAGGGGACTGAGGTCCAGAGGAAGGTGGGCAGCCGTGCCGGCCCTGGGTCCACTGCCTCCTCCTCCCCGCCTCCTTTTCCTTTTCCTTCTCTCCTCATGTTCCTCCCCAGCCCTCTATCCCTTCCCCCTCCCTCTCATCTTTCCTCCCCCCTTCCTCTTCTTTTTCCTCCTCCTTCCCCTGCTCTTCTCCCCCCAACCCCCCACCCCTGTCCCAGAACTTTCAAACTCGGACTCCCCAGAGCCTACTAATGACACAGAGGAATTAAAAGGGGGAACACAAACTCAGCCAAGCCCCAGAGACTCCTGCTTGATAGGGGCAGTTTAAAACTACTTTCCCTTTACATTTTTCTGTGACAACTCTTTTCATGAAGAATCAAAAAGACTCTCATTAAGTCTTGCTGTTCAGAAGTGTCAGCCGGGGTTGCTAACATGAGATTCAGCAAGGCGTATGCCAGGAGCCATCTGCGAGGGGTAATATCTCATTCCGCTTTTGCATAAATGATGCTGCATCCTTTATCTCTGGGCTGCCTGCCGACGGTGCTGACAGCCTGTCCTGCCCAGTGACTAGTACAGTCAGCCCAGGGAAGGGCTTCATCACGGCTCTGTTGTATTTAACAGGGTAACTTCAAAGTCCCAGCATCCCATTTGAGAAATGCAAAGCTAGCTCTTTTCAAAGTTGGACACTGATGTGGGCAGGGTGCTGTAAAGTTGCACGCTGACTCCAAGCCTTCTTGATTGGCCTTGGTCGGGAAGGCAGTGAACAAGGCCTTGGGGAATTTCTACACTGAGCCTCTCACTTCATGATTTCTTGGAGACAGGGAAAGGCTGCACCACAGTGAATGGACATTGGCCAAATATACTCTTCAGAGGCTCTTCTCAAGAGCTGGAGCCACGTCCAGGCTGAGGAATGGACCTTGAGTCAGCAGGGTGCAGCTTACCTGGTCCCCTCTGACTGCTCCTGCCACCATGGGACCTATCACTGATTCTTTTCCTGGGAAGAGATGAGGGAGAGAGAGGGATGCCAGAAATTGCCAAGGTAAGAGTTCAGACCCCTGCATGGTTTTGAGCATTTCCAGCCTTACTGGCAACAATCACAAGCATCCAGACCTTCTGAGAAAGGTCCTTTCACAAGGTTAGGCTTGGTGAGATCTCACCCATGTAGTCTTTGGGTCACTCAACAGAAATTTTTAAACACCTGCCAGGCCCAGGTGAGCAGAACTCAGGAGAAGCACAGGGCACACGTGGCCAGGTGCAAGGTCCCTCCCGGGGGCCCCGTGTCTGTCTTGCCCTTGCTCATGTCCTCTCCAGCCATTCAGTCCACTTGAGGTTGTATCCTGTCTGCCCGTGTCTGTCCCCAAGTCCTGCTCTGACGAGCCTTTGTCTTGGTGCTTGGTCTCTGTGCACCCTCAGTTTGTGGGTGTGGGTTGCAGTAGGTGGACGCTGGAGGTTTCCATCCTAGGAGACACATTGCTCTCCCACAGGTCTCAGGGAGCAGAATTGAGCCTGGGAGGGCTGAGCTAGGAGTTTTGTAGCTGGAGGAAGCTGGACTCTCAGCCTCATGATGCAGAGACGAAGCCTCACCTCAGCTCAATTGAGGAAGCCCCTGGGTGGCTCTGGGGCTGGAGGCATTTACGGTGGCTTCTCCTGGGCAGCCCCTGGCCAGCTGCAGCCTCCCAGAACACAGTGCAGACCTGTGGCCCTACTCGGAGCCCATGAGGAAAACCTCAAAGGCAGGATCTCACAGCCTGTTCACTAGAGGCAGCTGCTATTTCAGCTGGGGCTCATCCAGAGAGTTGTGGGAGAGGCTGAGGCAGGTTTCTGCCAACTGCCCAGAGGTACAATCCCTCTGCTGGGCTTTAGTGGGGCAAGGTTTAATCTCAAGGCCCTGTCCTGACAGTCTGGCCTCTCCTCCTCTGTGAGAGGTAACCAGCAGGTTTATTCTGAAGATTTTGCTGCCCTCCTGGCTTCTGGTCACATAGAGCTTTGCTCCTAGGCCAGTCTCTTTAGGGGAAGAGGAAAGGCAGGGCTCTGATCCAGGATCTATAAAGGTGAGGTCCCATAAGATGTGGGTATGCTCACCCTAACAAGGGTCCCCAAAGGGTCTAGATCCTAATCCCAACAACATAAGCTATTACCTTCCATGCAAGAGGCATTTTGTAGATGTGGTTAAGATAAGTATCTTGAAATGGGGGGATTAATCTGGGCTGTCTGGGTGGGTCCTTATAGTGGAGGCTGGAAGCTCAAAGAGGTGATATGACAATAGAGCAGAGACAGAAGATGCCACACAGCTGGCTTCAGAGGTGAAGGAGGCACAGGGAAGCCTCCAGAAGCTGAAGGAAGCACAGGGCAGAGCTCTTTGGGGGACAAGCCCTGCAGGTCCCGTGAACTTAGCCCAGTAAAACCAATCTCAGACTTCCAGCTGCCAGCACTGTAAGAGGATAAATCTATTGTTTGGAGCTACTGAGCTGTGGTGATTTGCTCCAGTAGCCATGGGAGGGGTGGAATGTTCTCAGTCCAGCTTGAAGGAGATGAGAGTTAGTTATTAATCTACCGCACAGGCTGTGATTAGCAGGTGGGACAAATGGATACACAACCAAACTGCGTATGACAGGCTAGAGTGCTCAGAACAAACACGTGTGACGGCTTCCAAGCTCTGGGGAACATTACCTGATGCAGTGGCCTGAGGGCTCCTCTCAAAGGCCCCTGGGGGAGTCCATGTGGCAGCCACATTGTGAGGTGAAGTTGGCGAAGGCAGCTGAGCGTCACTGACAGCGATAACTCCCTCTAAGGACTTCCAGTGATCTAGAACTTATCTTCATTCACGTTAATTGTTCCACTAAGGACTGTTTGGGTAGTAGGAATAAGAAAATTAAATTTGTGTATTAGTTATGTCTTTGCATCTGCTACAGCCACTAGCTGCAGGTCCTGTGATGCAGAGATAGTTCCTAGTAACACTCCAAAAGTGAGCGCAAGTCATCTTCTCAACAAACCACACACATCTGCAGTGTGAGTCACCTACAGCACGGGTGGGGAACCTGGGGTTCAAGGCCACATGTGGTTGTCTAGGTCTTTAGGAGCAGCCTTTGGATGGTATCTAAATTTCACAGAATGAATCCTTTTCTTTTTATTAATACATTTTTGTTCATTTTTTTTTTTTTTTGAGACAGAGTCTCACTGTTGCCCTGGGTAGAGCGCTATGGTGTTATTGTAGCTCACAGCAACCTCAAACTCCTAGGTTCAAGTGATCTTTGTGCCTCAGTCTCTCAAATTGCTGGGACTACAGGCATACATCACCATGCCTGGCTAGTTTTTTCTATTTTTAGTAGAGACTGGGTCTCACTCTCGCTCAGGCTGGTCTTGAACCAATCCACCTGCCTTGGCCTCCCAGAGTGCTAGGATTACAGGCATGAGTCACCGCACTCAGCCTTGTCTTTTGCATTTTTATTATATTTTTTAAATGAATGTATTTCAAATATGAAAGAATAAAGTAAATTTTAACAAAATAATCCTCCCAGATTGACCAGCATAATTAGAACATTAGTAAACCCATAAGAGTTTTTTTGACAGCTGCCCCACTCATGATTTAGTTCTAACTGCTCCCACCTGACTAGTGCCACTGGCACGAAGCTGGGTGGCTCGAGTGTACCAGTGTGTTATCAGCTTTCACAATGGGGCACCATGTTTCTGTTTGAAGTGGAGTTTGTGAATAGTTGCATAGTTCAATAGTATTTATAAATTCTGTCTGCTTAACAGCCCATCATGTCAAAGAAGACCAACAGAATACTGAGGGAAGAAAACAATTTTTTACTGAGGATTGGGAATGGCAGTATTATCTTTTTCTACTAACGAAAGGATGCTTTGCTTGCTTTGTAATCCTGCAATATCAACATTAAAGAAATTCAGTGCTCATCAGCATTATAACACTTCTAAGGACCACAAATATTTTATTTTATTTTATTTTATTTTTTTATTGTTGGGGGTTCATTGAGGGCACAAAGAACCAGGTTACACTGATTGCAGGATCACAATTTTTTTTTTTTTATTAAATCATAGCTGTGTACAATAATGCAATCATGGGATACAATGTGCTGGTTTTATAAACAATTTGAAATATTTTCATTGTATTGGTTAACATAGCCTTTATGGCATTTTCTTAGTTATTGTGTTCAGACATTTATATTCTACATTTAGTAAGTTTCACCTGTACCTTGAGCTGGAAAATATTCTTCTTAGCAAATTATCTCAAGAAAGGAAGAAAAAGTGCCTAATGTACTCAGCCCTACTATGAAACTAATTTATAGCTTTCATACGAAAGCATAACCCAATCACAGCCCAATAATTTTTTTTTTTTTTTTTTGAGATAGCGTCTCACTGTATCACCCTTGGTAGAGTGCCATGGCGTCACAGCTCATAGCAACCTCAAACTCTTGGGCTTAAGCGATTCTCTTGCCTCAGCCTCCCAAGTAGCTGGGACTACACCCACCACAACACCTGGCTTTTTTTTTTTTTTTGTAGTTGTCTTGTTTAGCAGGCCTGGGTTGGGTTCAAACCCACCAGCCCAGGTGTATGCGGCCGGTGCCCTAGCCACTGAGCTATGGGTGCAGAGCCAGGGCCACAAATCTTTTAAATTAGAGGGAGAGGGAAGAAAGATTGTATTGCAGAAATTAACTAGAAGATGAAAAGCAAAAGCAAAGACAATTCTTTCAAGCAGCAATAAGGCAGGGAAATAATGCATTGAAGCAACTTATAAAGGAACTTATATACTTGGGGGGAAAAAGAGAAGCCCTTCAGTGATGTAAAAATTGTGAAAGAATGCATTGTCAAAATTGTAGGATGTGTAGACCTCAAAAACATTTCAAAGTACAAACAACTGCCTCTTTCAAGGAGAACCATAACTGATCAACGTCCTGAATTAGCCCTCAACTTAACAGAACTTTGTGCAATAATTCAAAAGGAAAATATTTATTATTCATTTGCTCTGGATGAACCAACTGATATTACCAACTTGGCACAGGTTTTATACTTTGTCTGGGTCATAACAGATGATTTTCTTTGCAATGAAGAGTTACTTTGGCCACTCTTATGAACAGAATATGAGGAATAGATATCTTCAATAGCTTTCAATATAAATGTCATGAGGTTGGACTGAATTTGGTAAACTGAGTGTTTGTACAGGTGATGCACCTTCCATGACAGGAAAACATGAAGGGTTTACTGCATAGTTGCAAAAGGTAATACCAGATCTAGATGATCTGATTTCTTTTCATTGTATCTTGCATCTGGCTAAAGCAGAAATCTCTGGGCTCAAGCTACTATTTTAAGTGATACTTTGCAACAAGTTATAAATATTCTTTCTCTCTCTCTCTCTCCCTTCCTTCCTTCCTTCCTTCCTTCTTTCCTTCCTTTCTTTCTTTTTTGGAGATAGAGTCTTACTTTGTCACTCTCAGTAGAGTGCTGTCGCATCATAGCTCATGACAACTTCGAACTCCTGGGCTTAAGTGATTCTTTGCCATAGCCTCCCGAGTGGCTGGGACTATAGGCACCCACCACAATGCCCAGCTATTTTTATTTTTTAGAGATGAGGTCTTGCTCGGGCTCAGACTGGTCTCAAACCTGTGAGCTCAGGCAATACACCTGCCTTGGCCTCCCAGAGTGCTAGGATTACAGGCATGAGCCACTGCGCCTGGCACTAAGTTATAAGTCTTCTTTACCATATTTGTAAATGTAACACTGCATGGCCAATTTTGTAACATGCTAAATTTGAATGATGAGATATTCAGTGTGGATTTGCCATGCATTCTACAGTGCCTTGACTATTGCAGGGACAAGTATTAGCCAACATTTTATCTCTGCAAGAAGAGATATTTAAATTTTATAAAGAATAGAATCGGCAATGGGAATTATTGACAGATTTCTATAGGAATGTGGTATCATGCAAATCAAAATGACTTGAATATTTCTTTGTGTGCTAAAACCAGGTCTATTTCAAGAAAAGCTATCTTTTGTCAAAACGCTACTTCAAAAGGAAATTTTGGATGAACATTTTCCCCAGTTAGCAAAGGTCATTGATGACAGGATGATACATGCAAAACATCTGAAGAATACACAGCTGTTATAGACTTAATAAACGGAGAATACAATGAAAGGATCCCTGACTTTGAAAATCATAACATCACACTCAAATTAGCATTTCAGCCTCATCTAGTTGATATCACCAGGGCACCTACAGAAATACAGATGGAATTGATTGAGCTCTCAGTAGATGACAGTTTAAAATCATTGTTTGAGGCTAGTCATGTTGGCCCACGCCTGTAATCCTAGCACTCTGGGAGGCCCAGGCGAGCTGATTGCCTGAGCTTAGGAGTCAGGGACCAGCTGAGCAGGAGTGAGATCCCGTCTCTACTAAAATTTGAAAAGCTAGCCACGCATTGTGGCACGTGTCTGTAGTCCTAGCTACTTGGGAGGCTGAAGCAAGAGGATAGCTTTAGCCCAAGAATTTGATGTTGCTGTGAGCTATGGTGATACCACAGCACTCTGCCCAGGGTGACAGAGTGAGACTCTGTCTCAAAAAAAAGTCATTGTTTGGCTCGGTGTCTGTGGCTCAGCGGGCTGAGGCGCCAGCCACGTACACCTGAGCTGGTGGGTTCGAATCCAGCCTGGGCCCGCCAAACAACAATGACAGCTGCAACCAAAAAATGGCCGGGCATTGTGGCGGGCGCCTGTAGTCCCAGCTACTTGGGAGGCAGAGGCAAGAGACTCGCTTGAGCCCAGGAATTGGAGGTTGCTGTGAGCTGTGATGCCACAGC
>CAUYRH010024060.1:0-22096 GCA_963574655.1 Perodicticus potto | reverse complement strand
CTTGAGCCCAGGAGTTGGAGGTTGCTGTGAGCTGTGATGCCACAACACTCTATCCAGGGTGACAGCTTGAGGCTCTGTCTCAGAAAAAAAAAAAAGAAAAGAAAAGAAAATGTACATGCAACTTAGAAGACCCAGACCATTTTTAAACTCTCATTTCAACTAAAAATCTTCCAGAATAAGAAATGATACTGAGAAAAAAATAGAGAATATTCTCCTTGGATAATTAATTATAAAAAGTGAGGAAGAAAAACCTTAATAATACTTTAGCTATGAACTAAAGAAGAGAAGGCTTTTGTTTCAAGATTGAAGATGTGATCAGAGTAGCTTTAATTGGATTCTCCAGATACCTCACATAAAGAATCCAAAACTAAGTTATGATAATGATTCTAGTGATAAGATTATCACATATGTAGTAAGACTATATAAAGCACAGAATAAGCATATTGATAGTTGTAAATATTAATAAATTAGTATTAGTAATATTAGTAAATATTAATAAATTATTAAGGATTAAGATAACAGCTATTTAGAAGAAACAAAAGGACAAGTGATTTTAACAGGAACAATTTCAGAAATGATAGTGGTATAATATATAGTTAAAGACCTGCATAACAGAGAGAGCTACCTCTCAAATTCTTATGATGTAGATATCAAAAATAATATTTTAGGTTTTCATAGTTAGTATTTGTACTTTTCTCAAATATTGCTCTCTTATTTATGATTTTTTTTAATCCCATAAGTTTTTTTTTTGCAGTTTTTGGCCAGGGCCAGGCTCGAACCTGCCACCCCTGGTATATGGGGCCAGTGTCCTACTCCTTGACAATCCCATAAGATTTTTAAAAGAAAATTTTAATTACTAATTATGGAACAATAATATTTTTAGTGGTAATAGGTTTATGGTTATATCATGAAGAAGAAAATGTTCTTCTCCAAATCCTGTCCATATTTCCATATGCAATATGTTATTGTTTTTTAAGAACCTCATCATTTATTCAAGTCTTTGTCCCCAGTATTTAGCAGTTGCATAATAAGTATTGAATTTAATTTAACTAAATCATATGCAATATGTTTTTAAACCAAGGCATGTGTATAAAAGGTTTATAGATGGGAGCCTAGAGGTCTAAATCTTTACTCCTTTTCTATGCAGCTGAGGGAAAATATTAAATTTTCAAATTAGCTATTAATTATGTTCGTTTGTTAGTAACAGTTGCTTAAAGAAAAGTTTATTTTACCTTCACATAAAAGAAATCTAGAGGCATGCTAAACAGATAAGGTGTTTCCTTGGTCATCAGGGCCCAGGGTATTTTAGTTTTCTACTCTACCATCTCTAACACAAGACTTGTTTCCTCAAGTTTGTCTTGTGGCTGTTACGGCTGGTAACTCCATCGTCATGTTAGCATGTCAGGCATAAAGAGGAGGAAGGGGAAAATGGTAGAAAGATCACATGCTACCTTTTTCGTGCCCCTTTTAAGGAGCCGTTTTGGATGTGCATGCCACCAGACTTCTGCTTATGTTTATTAGCTAACTAGTCATATGATCACTCACCTATTTGTAAAGGAAGCTAGGAAATAGAGTTCTTAAAAGCTGAGTTTCTTGCTTCCCTTAATAAAATTAGGATTCTCTTATGAAGGAGAAAGTGAGTAAGCAACTCCTGCTTTCAGCTGGCTGCTGTTTCTCTATAACAGAATTGACCACGTATTAGTGGAAGATTTGGTAATGAGGTGTACATTTTTCTATGATGGTATCCCTTTTTTTTTTTAAGAAGAGAAACTTTAAATCAGTGTTCCTTAAGAAACTTTAGCTTTCAATTCAAAAGTTTGGAATAATTAGGCTGCTGAAAGCTATATGAGGAGGAAAGGCTGAGCAGATTTTTCTGAGGCTTCTCACTCCTATTTTCTTTTAATTTAATCTGCTTATTTTTGTTGCCAGTTTACTGACAGTTTTCAGATTGGGAAAGTTAAAGACGAGAACGACTGGTTTAGGAACATTAAGATGACTGGTTATTTGATGCTCATTGTAAAATGATTTCATACTTTAATGTTCATACTCCTGTGAATCCTAGGTGTGGGGGCAGGCTGTTAAATGGAGATTCTGATTCAGTAGATTTAGGCTGGGGTCTGATATTCTGCATTTCTAACAAGCTTCATGGTAATGCCAGTATCACAGGCTAGGGACCCACCCTTTGAATAGCACAGTGCCAGGCAGGCAAAAGGCAAGGGTAAGGCAGGGAGGAGTATTGAGAGGTTTGTTTCAAATAGGCACCCATGTTGGGCTTAGACTTAACTGATACACTTGCATTCCTGGTTTACCTGCTTGCTTTCTTAAAGTTGAACTAGATGATTTTCAGGACTTCTTTAAATCAGTTTTCTATGTTTCTTTGAATTTAAAGAAAAAAGTCTTCAGAAGAGATTCCTTTGGCCTACCAAGAGACAGAAAGACTAATAATTTAGAATGATTACCTAGAAGTTTTAAGAAATGAAACCTGTAAGAATTTTAAAAGAAATATCTTCCTAGACCAAGCAGAACTTCATATTATTCTTGAGACTCTTTTGACAGTGGCTCATCTGTACATGTATAGTGGAATGTAAATGTTTTGGGAGAAGAAAGATGTAAATGTTTTGGGCAGAATTTGGCTTAAGATAGCATTTGGAGTCTTACTTTATATCATTGATCAAGATAAAAAAGATGTAAATATATAATTTTTAAGGTTTTTGTGTACTTTATTTTCTGCATTGGTAGACTGCTTTTTTTCTTTTGTTAGTGATTTCAAAATTCCTATTGAGAAATCTGTCTAGACAAAGTTTTTATGCTATGGATATTTAAACTCAAATTTATCTTTTTGGGATATAAATGAAATGATATACTATGATTTGAGAGACTAAATCTCTAATTATTATTTAATAATTAGCCCTTCCTAATTGTAATGTGATTTCTTTTTTTACTCTAATAATACTGCTTGGGGTATTTTAGCTAAGTTTAGTGAAGTACATTATAATTTATATTATATTTACATTATTTTATAAAAACTTTGCATATAATTCTTTTAAAAAAATATATAGTATATTAAGAAGTGTTGGTTGGCGCCTGTGGCTCAACGAGTAGGGCACCGGCCCCATATGCTGGAGGTGGTGGGTTCAAACCCAGCCCCAGCCAAAAACTGCAACAACAACAACAAAAAGAAGTGACATATAGTGCTTAGATGCTATATTGTTAAATAGATTAATTTTTAAATTGTTATCTTTTATTTGTTTCAGTATCCCTGAATGAGGTTTCCTTGCTAGTGGATACCACGCATTTAAAGAGGTTCGGGTTATGGAAAAGTAAGGATGATGATCACAGTAAAAGGAGTTCTGCTATCCTTTTCCTCTGGGTTGCTTCAAATTATCTTCAAGAGATTCAGACCCAATTAGAAAACTCTATATTAAGTCAGCAGTGTGAGTATAAAATGATTTCTAAAGTTTGGACAAACCTGAAAGTCTTGTGAATAGAGTAGTTTTCTTCTAAAATAATTCAATACATTGTAATTATTTCAGGGAATTGAAATTAATTTCATTGAATTAGAAATAATTCTGTTAATATATAAATTATTGCTCACATAATTTCTGATAATTTTATTCAAGTGAAATTATCTTCTAAAATAAAAATAATACCTTAAAGAAATCTTAAATGTTGTTTACCTTGAAAATAAAAAGTTCCTATACTATAAAATAAAGTAATGCCTTATCTTTTAGTCAGTTGTCACCCTTGATGACCTGATGGGTTTCTTGACATTGTTGCATAATGAGCTGCTATAGAGTTGATCAGTAACAAATTTCTTATATATCATTTCTCACTGAGCCACTGGTACCACCCTTATATATCATTTCTCATAGACTGGATTGAATAATTTTCTGTACATGCCTATAGCACTTATTTATGTAATATGTATCTTGAGATATTTCCTAACTTTGTTTAGTTTCCAAATCGTAAAGGAACTTGGTTTAGAATTGGGTAAATCACATTAGTAAGGTTCTTTCTTACCTCATTTTTTTTTTCTTGTTTGAGACAGGGTCTTGCTCTGTCACCTGGGCTAGAGTATAGTGGCATCACTGCAACCTCAAAGTCCTTGGCTTAAGTGATCCTCCTGCCTCAGCCCCAAGTAGCTGCAAATATAGTCACATGTCACCGTACCTGACTGATTTTTCTGTTTAATAGAGTCTACTCACTCTTGCTTAGGCTGGTCTCCAACTCCTGACCTCAAGCAGTCTTCCTGCTTCAGCCTCTCCGAGTGCTATGATTATAGGCATGAGTCACCATGGTCTAACCCCTTTCTCACCTCTTTGATCTCTCTGCCTTCTTTCTCCTACCTTCTTGCACATTAAAGATGTTAAGTAATGAACTAAATTTTATACCTTTAAATTTAGTTCGTTTTCCTGTCCTAATGATTTTTATTAGGAAAATTTATGACTAAATAGTGAAGAAATTGGGAAAAACATAATGAGCCACTTATAATCATTATGGGGGAAGAGAATGTCTTTTGAGACCACCATTAAAATGATTGAGGAAAGAAAATGTAGAAAGTATTTGATTGGAATGCTTTCTTAGTTGATAGATTTGATCAGTAGAGGAGGCTAGAGAAAAATAACTAATTGCTTAATTATTATTTGTCCATTTATAAATTAATTCACAAATGTTTACTAGCACTTACTAAATGCCAGGCATTGGTGATAATAGCAATCAATCTCTTTGTGGAATTTCCATTTTAGTTCAGTAGAACAGGTGTCTAAAAATTGTGAGTTTTAGTTCTCAGTTACTAATGCCCTATTTTAAGATTTTAAATTGCCTGGGTTCTTAACCTAATATACGAAATACTTAGGGTTATATATCAACCTGACGGTAATTAGTAATTAAATTATTGTAATTATTATCCCCTTAAAAGTAGTATTGATAATTTTCTTTTCTTTTATAGCAAAATCCAGTGAATTCATTTTCCTGGAGCTACACAATCCTATTTCACAAAGAGAAGAATTGAAATTGAAAGATATTATGATGGAAATAAGTACAACCAATGGAGAATTAGAGCTTTCTTATCCATTGTCTTGGGTTCAGGCACTTCCTTTGTTTCAGAGCCTCTCTTCAAAAGAAAGTTCTTTTATTCATTATTACTGTGTTCCAACTCATTCTTTTTCTGCTCCTGCTGCTGCTATTGAAGAAATGAAGATGAAATCAATATCTCAGGTTAGCATATGATTAATATAATTGGGAAAGGGTGAGGAGGTTCAATGACAATTCTTTCATTGATATTAGGCTGATTTCAAAATGTTGTGTTTTGTTAAAAGGGCACAGGGACCAGCTTGAAAGAAAGTCCAGAGTCAAAGCTGGAAGAGTTTGTTCACCAACATCAATAATGATAGCATGGGATTATAACCAAAGAATAAAATAAATATCTATGAGTCTCTACTGATGTAACTTGATAACTGAGTTAATGAATAAATTATTAAATAATAAATGGTAGATAAGGTACAATTATTTATTAGAAAAGAAACCGATTAATAAATGTAAAAGGAATAAAGGAAATACACAACCACCACTAAGATACTATATTTGTGATTGTTACAAACACTGATGGATGTCAGATGTAATGGTTGAAAATTTAGGAAGACGGAAAATATGTACATATTCTTAAAGTCTCTAGCCCCAAATAGTTATTAACTACAAAAAGAAAAGTAGTGGGTCAGGCGCCGTGGCTCACACCTTTAATCCTGGCACTTTGGGAGACCAAGGTGGGCAGATTGCTTGAACTTATGAGTTCAAGACCAGCCTGAGCAAGAGCAAAACCCAGGCTCTAAAAATATAACCAGTCCCAGCTACTCGGGAGGCTGAGGCAAAGGATCACTTGAACCCAACAGTTTGAGGTTGCTGTGAGCTATGAAGTCGTGGCACTCTACTTAGGGAAACAAAGTGAGACTCTGTCTCAAAAAAAAGTAGTACTTCGTAGCAGAGAAATCCGGCAGACGTCACTTTAACCAAATGATCAAAGTTAACATCATGAGTAATAAAATATAGTGAAATAATGTACCCCTCGTACCATGCACTGAGAAGGGTGCATCACTTCTATAGCTTTCTTCTTGATAATGTATAACTTCAGTTTGGCAATGAGAAAAGTAAGGCAAACCCAATTACAAAATAACTGAACAATACTCTTTACAAGTTGTGAAAGAAGAGGAAAAACTGAGAAATTGTAGGATCTTGAAATATTAGTGGAAAAACTAATTAAATCAGATTAAAGTCTGTAGTTCAGTTAATAGTATTATACCAATGTTAATTACTTAGTTTTGATAATTATATTATGGTTATATATGATAAAATTAGGGGAATCTGGATGAGGTTTGGCTTTTGATCTTCTATTAGTCTAAAATGATCTTGAAAATAGTAGTAAGTGGGCGGCGCCTGTGGCTCATCGAGTAGGGCGCCGGCCCCATATACCAAAGGTGGTGGGTTGAAACCCGGCCTTTGCCGAACTGCAAAACAGAAAAATAGCCGGGCGTTGTGGTGGGCGCCTGTAGTCCCAGCTACTTGGGAGGCTGAGGCAAGAGAATCGCCTAAGCCCAGGAGTTGGAGGGTGCTGTGAGCTGTGTGACGCCACGGCACTCTGCTGAGGGCAATAAAGTGAGACTCTGTCTCTACAAAAAAAAAAAGAAAATAGTAGTAAGTTTTAAGATGCTATGTTTGTCTTTATAGGAGTGTGGCAATGTACAGGTAGTCCGTATATTTCTGCCAAATACTTCTAGAAAGAAAAATGTTTTTTAAGAAGCTATGGCGTAATTATACCCAGGCATGTTCATGCACACATACACAGGTTTGGTATGGGCCTAATCCTTTAATCAAAAAGCCTATAGAAAGCCACGTTAGTGTAAGACAAGGCATAAGCCTTCACCAATATCTCTCTTTATGCATAATGTTGCAAAAGTTCTGCATGCTAATTAATTGTATATACACATTTGTACATTATTTTTCATTTAATAACAGAATTTCAATTTATGTGGTTTTAAACTCAGCCTCCCTTACTTTCAAATTTTACTTTTTCCTGTTATTTGTCACTTGTTTTGATTATTTTCAATTGAAAAGCTGTCAAATTTTTCTTTAATTATAGAGCCTAAATCAGGAAGTAGCACTTCAAGTTAAACTTGGACCATTGCTTATACAGTATCTTTTGATGAGAAGTATTATTTTTGGCTTGGTTATATCTTTTTTTTTGAGACAGTCTCATTATGTCGTCCTCAGTAGGGTGCTATGGCGTCACAGCTCACAGCAACCTCAAACTCTTGGGCTTAAACGATTCTCTTGCCTCAGCCTCCCAAGTAGCTGGGACTGCAGGCACCTGCCCACAATGCCTGGCTATATTTTTGTTGCAGTTGCCATTGTTGTGTAACTGGCCCCAGCTGGGTTCAAACCCGCCGGCTTCTGGTGCCTGTGGCTGGCGCCATAACCACCTTGCTATGGGTGCCAAGCCAAGCTTGGTTATATCTTTATAGAAATTCTGAAAGTGTAGATATAACTCATTTATAGGGATTTCTTTTAGTTACATTATCTCTTAGAGGGCTATGTTTTGACTTTGTTCTTTTGACAGTTAATATGTTTGTATTTATGTGTTCATAAGATCTTTTTCCTTGCCACATTTTGTCAGCCCTTTAATACAGATGCAACCAAACCTACCTACACCTTCCTGCAGAAGCAAAGTAGTGGTTGCTATTCATTTTCTATTACGTCTAACCCAGATGAAGAATGGCAAGAAGTCAGGCACACTGGACCTGTTCAGAAGTATGTACTATGTCGTATCCTGTTTTTATAATAGGTGGGCATATTAGTAGTTTTTATTCACGTTGCTGCTTTTAAGTAGATTACCTTTCGAAATGTTTTGAGTTTTACTTTCAAGCTGATGGTTAACAATGGAAATAATTTTTGTGTTTTTTAAATTTATGAGGAAATTAAAAATTTTATTAAGAAAATAATAGGTGCCATTTTTATTTACTTTTATGTCAGTAAAACAAATTTCAGCCAAAATTATATACATTATGTTCAAATATTTATTGAAAATATTTGATTATAAGTTCATATCTGAATGTAAGATAGGAAAAAGAAAGTTGCTTACTAGAGTATGCCTCAACTTAAGGTACTTCAAAATTTTTTTTTAAAAACTTGTGTTTTGCACTGCACTTGTATATACTTCAAAAATTATTATAGACACAGAATTTGGTATACTTTTGTGTTTAGTATGTAAACCTGAATGTCAAAACAGTTTTCTTCCTTGTCCTTCTTTGCAGTGTATGATCATTATATTTACCCATTTTTTAGCATAATATATGTGATAGTTCATCAAATTTCAGTTTTATATTGTTATTCACCTTCTGTACCCACACATAATCACTAATGTTTACTACAGTTTCTTTTGTACTTGGCTACACAAACATGATCATAGTACCATGATTATCTTCACATATAGAGCATATTCTTTTCTGGCGGTCCGGTGGACTTGCTTTGTTAATATATATAGCTTTGTTAATTTTCTTTTGTATTTCATAAATGTAATAAAGGATGATGATATCCTGATTTTTAATAACATTTCCTCATCAACTCAATGATGCTAAAGATTACCCTCTCATAATGAGGGAGCATGAATCTAATTCCATAAATTAGAAAAATCAAACAAGGGCCTGGTATTTCTTCTATGTTGTTCTTCTTTTTTTTTTTTTGATTAATATAAGGGTACCTGTGATTAAGTTGCATTATTTGCATTTGTAGGGTAAAGTCCAAGTTGTAGTTGAGACCTTCACTCAGGAAGTGTGCTGTTTACCTGTACATTGTACCCATTAAATGGGAAATTACCAAACCTTCTCATTCCTCCCCTTTTCTTGAATTTAATTGCCTTTTTCTCTCATTTGTTCATATTGTTAATCTACAAGTTTCAATTTAGTATTGAGTACATGAGATGCTTGATTTTCCATTGTTGTGATATTTTAGTTAGGAGAGTGTTCTCTAAATCCATCCAAGTTGTAACAAAAGATACAAAATCTCCATCTTTTTTGGTTGAATAGTATTTCATGGTATGCATATACCATAGTTCATTAATCTATTCGTGTGTTGAAGGCCACTTGGGTTGTTTCTGTACCTTTGCAATTATAAATCAGGTTGCAAACATTCTAATGCAACTGTCCTTGTGATAAAATGACTTATTTTCTTTTGTGTAGATACATAGTAATGGAATTGCAGGATCAAATGGAAGGTCTACTTTTTGTTCTTTGAGGACCTTCCGTACTTCTTTCCATAAAGGCTGTACTAGTTTGCAGTCCCACCAACAGTACATGAGTGTTACCTTTCTCTGCACCCATGCCGGCATCTGTTTCTTTGGGACCTTGTGATGTGGGCCATTCATGAGAAAAGATTCTGTTCATGTCTCTTGCCCTCGTCTGGGGTTTTGGAATGAAGTGGAAACGATTTCAGATGTATTCAGTTTCTATAATCTTTGTACATGAACTTTTTCATTGGATATATTGCAATTTTTATATTACATTTACTTTCTAATGAATTTTCCATGTAATTAAAGTTCCCTGTTGAAAATCCAGAAAAAGCATAATGGGAAAAAAAAGCTTATACTCCAGCCATTGAAGGATAATAACCATTATCATCTTAAGCTGTAAACCATTGTTTTATATGCATATGCACACAATTTAGTTTCCTTTCAGAAGTTTCTTCGTTGTTTATATTTTTTATTTTATATGTCTTCTTATAGTGGTAAAGTGTAATATAGAGTGTGCATTTGAGGGTGGTTTCTATATCTCCATGTGATTCTTCTGTTTTTTTTTTTTTAAAGGCAGTTGAAAGCACAGGACAGGGAAATAGCCAATAATGTAGAAACTATCATGGTATCATTTAAAATTTTTGGTGTTGCTATATGATTTAGGTGCCATGCTACCAAGAGATTAAATCAGTGTAGATAATTCTTATTTTCTGGTGCAAGAAATACATATTGCATCTTTACTATTGTCTACATTTGCTCATCAAGCACTACCCTGTCTATTCCAAGATTATAGCTAGGAATTCACCTTGTTCTTAATTTCTAAACTTTAAGAGAGAGTGCCAGAATTTCTTGTCATCTGTTCTCTTCTACTTTCTAGTTGTGATCTGATCTTTCATTTCCTATATGTTCTCTTAATTTTAACATTATAAGCACTTTCTTATGGGGGAACTTGCCTGCTAAGCTCCCATGCTATTTCTTTATTGACAAGCCCCTGGTTTAGACTAGCCACCAGAGAGCATTAAGGAACTAGTGTAGTCTTGAGGGTTCAAGCCTAGAATTAGAAAAGGGAGCATAAGAAAATCCATTTTATTACATCAACTGTTGAAAGTTAAAAATTATGTAGAAAGAGACATCTTTAGTGATATTATAATTGTCTAGTAGTCTGGTGAGATGAGCCAACATGTAAAGAATTGGAAAGGGAAAGATGCTTCTCAATTAAAATACCATTAATAGCTTGTGAAAATAAAAGTGGAAAATATAATTGCTTGTGTCCTGCCAAATATTTTTTTACCTTACAGATTTTAGTTTATAGATGTTACATAGCCCAGTTATTGTTTTATATAGAAATCTCTTAGACAACTAGAATTTTCAATACCAACATTTTTACCTTTTTTTTACATTTAAAGGTTGATCGTATATCCTCCACCACCTACCAAGGGAGGATTAGGAGTAACTAATGAAGATTTGGAGTGTTTAGAAGAAGGAGAGTTTCTTAATGATGTAATCATTGATTTTTACCTTAAGTAAGTACGATGATAAATGGTCTTCTTGTTTGTTTTATAGGTTTTACTGAGGGATTTAACACAAATGTCTTTATTTTTGAGTTATTTCAACTCTAATTGAAAATAATGTGCCTAGATTACAGATAGGGAAAGTTTTTGCTTGTCAGGGTTTTCTAGAATTGACTAAATCAGTTTTATTGTTGTATTTCTCATAGATACTGTCTACTTAAGGAGAGATACGGCTTTTTTGCTGTTTTATTTTTTCTTGGTTGGTCTTTAATTTATATTAGGTCATTAAATATGAAGTGTCTGATTTTGAATCAAAAGTTTGGTTTGTTACATCTCAAACAAGAAGCAGTACAGTTGTCTATTTGGTGCAGTATACGTCTGCCGTAATCGATTGACCTGGCTCCATGAAGTGCGTACCAGTGCTGGACCACCAAACAGACATCATTAGCATATTTTGATGAATATTCGGTTTTGGACTGTGTTTATCCAGTCATGCTGAACAGTTGTGGTTGTCAAAAAGAATCCATTTTTTCATCACGTGTAGCAATACAATGTAGAAATGATTCACCTTTATGTTATGACAGCAAAGAAAGGCAAGCTTTGAGACTATTTCTTTTTTGATGCTTGTTTAATTCATTTAAAACCCACTTATCCAGTTTCTTTACCATGCCCATTTGTTTCAAATAGTCCAATATTGTGAGAAGTATAATGTCAAATCTTGCTGCTAATTCACACATAGGTTGAGATATAAATTCACTTCTATGACAGCTTTTGGCTCATGATTACCCACCTTGGTCTCAGGTCACCCCTGTGACTCATTTTCGAGATTAAAATTATCAGAACGGAACTTCTCAAACAATCCAGGTACTGTGCGTTCATTAGCCACGTTCTTTCCACTTTGTTGATATTTCCAGCTGTCTGCACTACATTTGTTCCACGATGGAGCTCATATTTGAAAATAACACAAGTTTTTGCCTGATTGATGGTTTTGCAAAAATTGTTCTAAAAAAATTGAAAGATAATCATAAGCCAAAATGTATGTTTGAAAGAATGAGGATATACCTTCACAATAAAATGAAAAATAAGAAGTGTCAAAGTGAAATGTCAGAGATACCAACTGTCAAACTTAGTACTTAAGGAAATCAGACATTTCTTACTTAATAACCTAATACTTCTTTACTATGTTATTATACAGATCACTTTGCATAATTATAATTACAGATCACTTGGGGATCCAAGAAGCAGCAGCTCTATGCAGTTGTCTGTTCTGTCTTTAAGCACCATGAGAGTAAACTGTCATTTTATAAAACTCCATCACTATTCTGTTAAAAGTTTTTTTCAGCTGTTCTCAAAGATGAAGGAATAGATATGGAAGCCTTAAAAAGTTTTATGCTAAGGAAATTTGTTTGTGGCTTTCATTTTGTACTATATCCTTAGATCTAAATTTCTGATACTTGATTGAAATATTTTCTAATTATTTCCCAGATCCCTCTCAAACCAAACTTATCCTCATCTAACCTAAGTTCTACTGTTTTACTGATTTTATTTTATTCTAGTGATTCCGAGTCACAGTTTTACACAGTTATTTATGTAGAGAGATATTGTATATTTAATATTTAGAAATTTAATTTTGACCTTTAAAAAATACCTTCCATTTTTCTGACTTTTTTGAATATATGGAACACAGTTATAATAACTGTCTTACTTTACTTTTCTGCTTATATAACATACCAGTCCGGGTTGATTTTAACTGACTGATGTTTCTCTTCCTTATAAATCATTTTTTTGCGTCTTCGTATGTGTTGTAGTTTTTTACTGAGTGCTGGGTAGGGTATTTTTGTATTCCTGTAAGTATACTTGAATTTTGTTCTTGGACACAAAGTATTTGGAAGTTTGATACATTTAAGATTTATTAGTTGAAACCAACAAATTAATCCTCATCTACTGGGGAAAGGCCCTTCTGAGTACTTTACCCAATGCCTCATGAATTATGAGGTTTTCCAATCTGGCTAATAGGAACAGGCACCATTCCTGGTCTGAGTGAATGCCTGATACCATTCCCTCCGGTCTTTTTGGGAACTTCCTCTTACGTGCATGCAGTGATCGGTACTCTGCTGGATACTTGAGGAGGACTCTCTGCAGCTGCCTGGAGTTCTTCCCTCCTATCTAGCCTTTCCCTTTCAGTATACTGGTCTGAAAACTCTGGCTACTTAGTTCTTAAAAAACAATTGCAAGGGCATTTTAAACTCTGCAAAAACTATCAAGAATAGCAGAGTTCTCTAATTATGAAGGGTTTAATCATTACATGATTGAATTATACGCTTATGTGGAAGAATGGTTTTGCTACAGAATTGGAGTAAAGATTTAGAGATTAGTAATATCTCAGTTATTAAATTTTTTTCTGGATTTATTTAGGAGTATCATAGTTTCAGTTTTACCCTTTATTGTGTGATGATGGATGAATATTTTCTTCTAAACTTACTCTTCTGGATTATGAATTCTATGGGGACAGATACTTTATTTTTCCCCTTTTATTTTGTGTTTTTGGAGTAAACATAGTGTTTGCCACATGTTAAGAATTTGATAAATACGTAGTAAGTAAATTAAGGAATAAGTGGGCAATGTCTGCTTAAAATGATGTTGATAGAGGTGAAGTAACTAAAGAACAAACTTAAAGCTGAAATGAGAGGGAGCAGCAAGATTGCTGTGAAATCTAATTGTATATAAAAATGACTTCAAGAACATACAAGGTAATTGGGGGAAGGCCAGGCAAAAGCTTAAAATAATTTACTTTTGTGGGGTTACTACTTTACAGGTATCTTATATTGGAGAAGGCATCAGAGGAACTTGTTGAACGAAGTCACATTTTTAGTAGCTTTTTCTATAAATGCTTGACAAGGAAGGAAAATAATTTAACAGAAGATAATCCAAATCTTTCGTAAGTTAATCCTCTAATGTACTTACATTTTAAGAGAAAGTACACAATTTTTGACGCTCCTAATGAAGTGGCTTCTTTATATTAGTAGTATTTCCTAGCATTTGTGCAGGTCCTGGGTCTGTTTGTCATGAGAGCCATTTCTCATCCTTCCACTGTTCTGCTCCCCATGGCAGGGAGCTGACGCTTGCAGGCTGCATTTCCAACTGCATGTCCCCAGGGGATGCTGGGAGTTGGAGAGCAAGGAAGACGGAAGCCAGAGAATGTTTTCCCTGTCCTCTTGCCTTGGGCAGTGATTCTGGTAGTGCCTGTATTTCCTCTGTGGCTCCATCTCTCACTGGGCAGACCCGTTAGAGCACCAGCTTCCGTCTGGAGGCACCGCTGCTTCCTTTTGGCCTCCACTTTAGGAGTATAGCGGTTTTCTAGTATGTTGATGTTTGTTGCTTCAGTGTCCCATTGTCCCTCATTTCAGCTTTGTACTTTTTCTATCCCTTCTGTTGCCAGTTCCCTGCATTAAATTCTGTTATAACTATGTGGGGTTGTTTTGGTTTTCCCGATTGGCTATTCACTGACATACTTCTATTTAATTAAAGATATTAAATGTAATTTTATATTAAATACCATATCATATTTGTTTAAACAATTTAGCTGAATTTCTGCTTAAGTATTTATTTTATTTATTTTTATTTGGTTTTTTCTTTTGCAGTTTTTGGCTGGGGCTGGGTTTGAACCCACCATCTCTGGTATATGGAGCTGGCGCCCTACTCCTTTGAGCCACAGGCGCCACCCTTATTTGATATTTTTTAGAGACAGAGTCTCATTTTGTTACCCAGGCTGGCCTCCAGTTCCTGGCCTCAAGTGATCCTCCCACCTCAGTCTCCTAAGTAGCTGGAACTATACGCATCTACCACAACACCCTGCTGCCCAAGTATTTTTTGATTAATACTAAAACCTGGAGCAGTGGATAGGGATGGGCAAAAAGGAAAAAGGAGGTATTATTTTTTAGATAGCAGTAACTTGGATAGTTACTGAAGCATGGAGCAGTTTTCTTCTTTCCCAAGGCCTAATATTATAATCTATTTGAGTAGTCTCATGATATAATTAATAGTTTTTATTTTTTAAGAAGTTAGTGTAAACATTTTTGTCTACTTTACAGTTTATAAGGTATACTTATGTACATTATTTCAAGTTTTCTTCTCCTAGCAGTGCTTTTAGATAGATAGGGTATGTAAATTGTATCCTAATTTTTCAGATGAGAAAGCAGTTTAATAAAGATGACTGAGAACAAATAGCTAGTGAGTGGCAGAACTGATTGGTACTTAAATCTTTATCTTTTAGCCAATTAGTCTAAAGTTTTCATTGTTCTAGCGTGCTTTAAAAAATGAATATGAAAGTTTGTTTTTTCTCATTAAAACCAGAGGAATAATAAACATGTAAGAAGATGATTAAATAGATAAGATGTTTCAATTGTTGTATTGTTGGAGAAAGAGAGTTAGAATAGGGAAACTGTAAGTATTGAATGTCTGCCTGTAGCTAAGACAGTGAACAGGAAATTATTTCCATCTGTAATATTCTTGTTAGATAAGTGTCATTGTCTTTATTAATTGAAGCTTAAAGAAGTTAGATAAATTTTCCAAAGTTGAGTATAGCTTTCCAGTTTTCAAAGTTCAGCTCTTTCATTTGACAGTGTTGTGACTATGAAACTTAAGGTCTAAACTTGAACACTTGTGGAAATAATAGGAGATTCTATTAATAGTTACACTGGGCCACTAGTACATATACTGGGATGTATAATCAACTATATTTTGAGTATCTTTATAGGTTTGGAATTTGTGCTGATGGACAAGGCCTGCCCAGATCAATTAGGGAGAAAATCACAATTTGAAAATATTCCTCATAATCAGAGATTTTGGAGAGGGAGTTATATGAAAGGGAAAGATTTTTAAAGTAAATTTGATACGCAACATCTCTGATGTTCTTCTGTTCTATTTTACGTATACCAAAATTAATGGTTGGTATCAGGCACTTAATAGGCATTTTGTTGTAAGATTATTCAATGTAGAAATTATGAATTGGCATACCCACCTTCAAACTAAGGAAATGAAAGTAGGTAGAATCTACTGTATCATTAGGTTATTAAAATACATATTAGATGTTGTGCACGTGATTATATATAAAGTAATAAAAACAAAGTTACATGAGCAGTATGCTCTAGGTGCCCTTACTATTGCCTGGTCTGATAAACAGTCACATATTCATGTTAATAAACTGTGTGGATGCTAATGAATACTTAGCAGATCAAGCATTGGTATTCAGACAGTCTGATATATTAGAACAAGTATTAGTATTTACAGAAAGAATCCCTACAAACCAGTTTTTTAAAAAAAAAAGACGATAACCCAGAAGCAGAGAGGCAAGAGCTACAAACTCATTACCATGGTTTATGAGATCCTGCAAGAGCTTCCCATCACCCTAAACTCATAACATTCTCTCCTCTCATTTCCCCTACTTCAGTTCAAGCTACCTCCTTTCAGTTTTTATTTTTACCTTTTTTTTTTTTTTTTGAGACAGAGCCTCAAGCTGTCACCCTGGAAGGGTGCCGTGGCATCACAGCTCACAGCAACCTCCAATTCCTGGGCTCAAGCAAGTCTCCTGCTTCCGCCTCCCAAGTAGCTGGGACAGCAGGCGCCCGCCACAATGCCCGGCCATTTTTT
This sequence comes from Perodicticus potto, assembly GCA_963574655.1. Taxonomy (NCBI): domain Eukaryota; kingdom Metazoa; phylum Chordata; class Mammalia; order Primates; family Lorisidae; genus Perodicticus; species Perodicticus potto. The sequence goes on along the minus strand of CAUYRH010024060.1, from coordinate 5,659 downwards.
GGTTGTAACTGTCATTGTTGTTTGGCAGGCCCAGGCTGGATTCGAACCCGCCAGCTCAGGTGTACGTGGCTGGCACCTTAGCCCGTTGAGCCACAGGCGCTGAGCCTCCTTTCAGTTTTTAAAAGTTCTTCCCTATTTTCCCATCTGAAGCCATTTCTCCTGGCACTTTTTTTTTTTTTTTTTTTGGTCTCACAATATGATTTCTAGTCATTTTATTTGTTTGTTTGCTCATTTTCTGTTTCATATCCTAAGCGCCATGAGGTCAGGGACTTTCTCTGTCTTATTTTTCACTCTGTCTATCCCCAGTGCTTTCCCCAGTGCTTAGAACGTACTAGGATAAGAGATAATAATAATAATGCCTGTTATTGAATAATAAGAGAACTGTTGGCATTTAACCGAGGTTTTTCTATACAATTAGGAGCTGAGACTGAGAGATCATATCGGCTCTCATACTCTCTGCTATCCTCTCCACCACCATTCTGTGTCTAATATATTCCTAGTCCAATAAGGTTAGTATACTCAGAAGATCTACAAACACTAACATAACAAAACAAAGAAAACCAGACATCTATCCTTAAACTTTTCAAATGAAAAACAAATTAATAGACTATATTCTAGTTGAAAGTAATTAGTTATAGTAATCATGATGGTTGAGTCCTTCTGAAATGAGAAAATTCAATAAAGATGTGACTTCTGATCTTTTTAGTATAGTTAATCTTCCATAGAGTGTCTAATTCCTATCACATCTTTTAGCTTATTCTGGATTCTAATGTACACCTTATGTTTACCCCATGTGGTTTTGGTTAGATATTACTCAGATGTACAAGGATCAGGCAAAGGTGTCCATTTCCTCCATTACTTCGTAAAAAGTGTATCAGGACTTAATGTTTTGTTTTTTTCCCTCTTGCATAAAGAGTTCTTTCTAAAGGACAGAACCAGAAGTCACATATCACCTCCGTTATGCCCCTGCATATTGTTTTCTTTCTTTCTTTTTTTTTGTTATTTGAGACAGAGTCTTAAACTGTTACCCTGGGTAGAGTGCTGTGGAGTCATAGCCCATAGCAACCTCCACCTTGGGCTTAAGCGATCCTCTTGCCTCACTTTTTGTATTTTTAGTTGAGACAGGGTCTTGCTTTTGCTCAGGCTGGTCTCAAACTCGTGAGCTCAAGCAATCCACCGCTTCAGCCTCCCAGAGTGCTAGGATTATAGGCATTAGCCACTGTGCTCAGCCCTAAATATAATTTTCTAAGACTTAAAAAAAAAAAAAAAATCGGGTGGCGCCTGTGGCTCATCAAGTAGGGCACTGGCCCCATATACCGAAGGTGGTGGGTTCAAACCCGGCCTCGGCCGAACTGCAAAACAGAAAGATAGCTGGGCGTTGTGGTGGACTACTGTAGTCTCAGCTACTCGGGAGGCTGAGGCAAGAGAATCGTCTAAGCCCAGGAGTTGGAGGTTGCTGTGAGCTGCGTGACGCCATGGCACTCTACCGAGGGCGATAAAGTGAGACTCTGTCTGTACAAAAAACAAACAAACAAACAAAGCCTATCCTTCAGAAATGAACAAAGACTTTTTTTGACCATCCAGACTTGGTATGGTATCTTTTTCCCTTAAACTCCCCTTATCAGGTAAAGAAAAGAAACTATTGTTCATTGATACATTCATTCACCTTGCCCCCGGTGGAAGGGACTGTGTTCATTCATTTCCTGACCAAGGAACCCATATACCTATATATAGCCCGAGACTAAAAGCCTAAAGGGGGAGACGGGGAAAGACCGGGAGAGAAATGGAGAGAGCTTTTCTCTCCCCACTTGAGTTCTCTCTCTCTACCAGGAGCTTTAGTGTTTTCTGTTTTCTTTTCTGTAAATCAATTCTGTCTTACCACTGGAAAAAAAAAAAAAAAAGAAAAGAAAAGAAAATGCCTGAAGGCTATGTTAAACAGTTTGATGAAAACATTTCAGATTGTATATGAAACCAGCACATTGTACCCCTTGATTGCACTAATGTACACAGCTGTGATTTAATAAAAAAAAAAGAAAGAAAAAAGAAAAGAAACTATTATTTGTTTATGTGCCTGCCAACCCTGTTTTAGGTGGCTATCTTAGATGCTCTAACATAATTCTGTTGTATCCCTTATAATATTTATATTTTAGTTATTTGTTGTTGGGATTTTTTTTGCACCCATTAGTATATAAATTGTTTTAGGTCAGGGTAGGTGATTTTCTTCATTTGTTCTTAGGAACCTAGTAAATATTTGTTGAAGAAATAAAAGGAAAGATGGAATGGTGGGTATACTTAACTACATTGTCCTACAGTTTCCTTACATATGAAGGGGAGGGAGATGAGTTTTATTTTTCTAAATCTAAGAATGGAAGCCTCATTTCTTCTCCTCCATTAAAGTTTAAAACTTCTCTGATTATAGATATAACATTTGGACAACTCTGTTAAGGTTTAAAGATAATATTTTATAGGATGCCTAGATGGAATTAAGCAGAATAAAAAAGTTTAACTGTGTTGTGTTCAGTTGCTGAGTCAGTTTTGGAATCCATAAAGCATTCAATAAATCACTGTCTTTATTTTGTCCATTTCATTATTGTTTATTAATAGTGATTAAATTCAACAACAACCAGGAATCAATGAAAGGGAATGTATTTCTAGGGCATTAAATGGTATATTATCTTGAGAGGAAGGTGGACAAATAAATCGAACATTTTTCAGCATATAAAAATGGTTCTTGAAGTCCTTATCTTAAATTTATATATTTTTATATATCAAATCTATTTTTAATTTTCCCAGAATGGCACAGAGAAGACATAAAAGAGTAAGAACATGGACTCGTCACATAAACATTTTTAATAAAGATTACATCTTTGTACCTGTAAATGAATCGTGAGTATTTTAGATTATTGAAGAACAAATTGAGAGAGTTCAGAAAAAAATATTTTGTAGCATTTTTAGATTAATAATCAGTAATGAATATTGGTACATAAATCTCAGGTATTATTTAAATTTATTTTCTATAAAAGTAACTAAAACAGGGCGGCGCCTGTGGCTCAAAGGAGCAGAGCGCCGGCCCCATATGCCAGAGTGGTGGGTTTAAACTCAGCCCTGGCCAAAAACTGCAAAAAAAAAGTAGCTAAGACAAATTACTTATCTTTGATTTTGGTTTGACAATGGTTAAATTGTAAATCGAGTGTGAAAAAACCAAGTGACAAATGATCACAAGACTATAATGACTAAAACTTTGGACTTTTTAAAATAAATAATCAAAATATTTTTAGGGTAGATTTTGAATACTTGAAGAGAATAAACTCTTTAAGAACTAGTATGAAAAAGGTGAGGCTATGAGTTTGTTTAATAAAGCAGATCCTCTAGGGGAAATACTTATTGTGTATACAAGTAAATAAGTTTGAATTATTCAGATGTTACTCTAAATAGTGTTACTTATGCCTTGGTATTTAGATATTTAATTAGTTTTGGAATGTGTGTTCTATGTTATAATCAGATATTTCCATGGACATTTTCACAATTAATATGAAGTTTATCATAGTCACTTTCTCAGACATAGCTTTAGAATGTATTCTTCAACATTGTTTCGACCGCATGGTATTAAGATTGTAGTTCTTTTTCAACAGGTCTCACTGGTATCTTGCAGTCATTTGTTTTCCATGGTTAGAAGAGGCTGTGTATGAAGATTTTCCACAAACTGTATCCCAGCAGTCACAGGCTCAGGAGTCCCAACATGACAACAAAACAATAGGTGACATCCTAATGTAGATGGTGTTTTTAATAATGATGACGGTAGTACAATGGGTACAGGGAACTATGAAGTTAAAGGTAGTATAGTTATTTGTTACTAAACTTACTAGAAGAAAGAAGAAAAAGGCTAAAATTTTCATGATAAAAACCCAGTTTCATGTAATTCTTAAGTTATACCATTGTATCAAGTTTTATTATAGTTAAAAATTATTACTGATTTTGGCTTGGCGCCTGTGGCTCAATGGGCTAAGGCGCCAGTCACGTACTCCTGAGCTGGTGGGTTTGAATCCAGCCCGGGCCCGCTAAACAACAATGACGGCTGCAAACAAAAAATGGCCGGGCGTTGTGGCGGGCGCCTGCTGTCCCAGCTAGTTGGGAGGCGGAGGCAGGAGACTCACTTGAGCCCAGGAATTGGAGGTTGCTGTGAGCTGTGATGCCATAGCACTCTACCCAGGGTGACAGTGTGAGGCTCTGTCTCAAAAAAAAAAATTATTACTGATTTTATTATGAAATATTGCAAATGTATAAAAAAGCATAGTTATGACATAACCAACACTTGGTACTCCTTTTACCTATCTTAAGAAATTAAATTTGCAGGTATAATAAAAATCTCTATGATCCTTCCCAGTCTTCTTTCTTCAATACAGAAGAAACCATCAAGCTAAATTTGATGTTTATTCCCATGGATTTCAAATTACTATTCCCTCTGGCATTTTTTGCTTGTTTTAACTCTTTCTTTTTAAATTGACAGAAAAAATTGGATCTTTATTATGTTCAGCATGTGTTTTGAAGTAATACACATTCTGGAATAACTGAATAGAGCCGATTATAGCATTTTTAAATAAAATAGTTTTGCTAACATGACTAAGAAAGAATTCATGTCATATATTGTCAGGCATAGCTTGAAGTTTCCCATTTTTACTTGTTAGGGTCTTGTAGAATTTAATAATTTTGCTAGATAATATGGGATCTCTTATAATTCTTCCATGGTTTTTCTTAGGTTGTCTCCCCAAATTTTAAGTGAGCAAATAAGTCTGTTCTGTTTAAGAGAAAATTGTCAGAATTAAATGTTTTATAGCTGTAGTCTGAATAACAAGCAGAATGAATAATATCCATTACTGTTAGTGCTGGCTAAAACCTAGGCGGGAAGAAAGAAAAACTGATAATAAAGCAACAAATTATTTTTAGTTATCTGTAATTCCCTTGAGCTTCAGTGAGGTACTTACACAAAACTCTGTGGTCATAGTTAGAAGAAGGGTGACTAAGCGATTTGTCCTCCACATGAAAATAGCAGACTTTTTGATTAATGAGTTATCTCTGAAAACTATCTTTTTATAGGAAATTGGACCAGCTAACTGGTATTTCAGGTTTTGGCTCTGGGATTTATGTATTGTGTGATAACAGCCAACCATTGTCAGTTTTATGTTGACTGGATTTTATTCATAATGTTAACCATGAAAAAATCAAACAGGTCCCAGGTATTTTTTTCTTTAATTACCATTGTGCATACACATTACAATTTAAGCTTATCTAAATTATCTGTATTAAAAATACCATACCGGGCGGCGCCTGTGGCTCGGTAGGACATTGACCCCTGTCTAGGGTGGCAGGTTAGAACCTGGCCCTGGCCAAACTGCAACAAAAAAATAGCCAAGCGTTATGGTGGGAGCCTGTAGTCCGAGCTACTCAGGAGCTACTCCTTTTTTTTTTATTATTTTATTTTTATTTTTATTTTTATTTTTTTTATTTTTTCCTTTTGAGGCAGAGCCTCAAGCTGTCGCCCTGGGTAGAGTGCCGTGGCATTACAGCTCACAGCAACCTCTAATTCCTGGGCTCAAGCGAGTCTCCTGCCTCTGCCTCCCATTGTGGCTGGGACTACAGGCGCCCGCCACAATGCCTGGCC
>CAUYRH010024056.1:0-18864 GCA_963574655.1 Perodicticus potto | reverse complement strand
GCCTCCCAAGTAGCTGGGACTACAGGCGCCTGCCACAATGCCCGGCCATTTTTTGGTTGCAGCTGTCATTGTTGTTTGGTGGGCCCAGGCTGGATTCGAACCCGCCAGCTCAGGTGTACGTGGCTGGCGCCTTAGCCCGTTGAGCCACAGGCGCCGAGCCCAAAATATTCTTTGTGTGTTGGCTACCTCTTTGTGAACTTTTGTATTATTCCTGTATTTTCAAAGATATTAATGCATACAGAAGCATATTATTTCTTTTATTCCCTTTTCATATAATTTGTAGGCTGTTATGCTTTTTCATTTAGTAATGAATGTATTATGGAAGTACTTCTATGCTAGAGGATAGTTTTCTTATTCTGCTTACTGGCTGCATAGTATTCCAGTATGTAAGTGTTTAAACAGTTCCTTATTGATGGACATTTGGTTATTTCAAATCTACAGCTATTATAAGCAGTGCTGCGGTGACCATTCTTACACTTTATGAGTGTGTCTGCAGGACAGATCCCTGGAAGTGGAATTGTTTTGTCTAAAGGCACGAACATTACAGCGTGGACATTTTTAATTTTGACAGATAGTATCAAATTGCTTTCCTTGGTGATCATATCACTTTATCTTTACCATCAGTGTGTGACAATACCTTGTCTTCTCTATCTTCATCAACAGAGTATTATCAAACTTTTTGATCTTTGCCAAACTAGTAGACTTAGTTTTAATTTATGTGTCCCTTTTCATGAATGAGATGAGCAGTTTTTAATGTTGCAGAATCATTTGAATTTTCTGTTATCTATTATGTCTTTTTTTTCTTGGAAAATCTTTTTTTTTTTTTTTAAATTAATTGGTTCAGGTTCACTGAGTGTACAAAGAATTAGGTTACACTGTTTGCATTTGTTAGATAAAGTCCCTTTTATAGTTGTGTCCTGTGTCTTTTATATCTTTTGCCCATTTTATTTAATTTATTTTTATTTTGTTCTTTCTTTTGCCCATTTAAAAAGATTGGGTGGTTGGTCTCTTTCTTTTTTTTTTTTTTTTTTTGCAGTTTTTGGCCAGGGCTGGGTTTGAACCTGCCACCTCCGGCACATGGGATCGGCGCCCTACTCATTGAGCCACAGGCGCCACCGGTTGGTCTCTTTCTTAAGTATTTTGTAGAAGCTCTTTATATGCTATGGAAGTATATACTCCAAATAGAGTATGTTTGATTTTGTTTGTTGGTTTTTATTGTCATACAGAAAAAAATAAATGTAAGGTTTATCTTTCTAGTAGAGTTTTAAAGTTTTTTGTAAATAGAACTTATACATTTCTTGTTAAGTTTATTCCTAGATCATTTTTGGTGACATTTAAAATGGGATCTTTTTTTTCAGTGTATTTTCTAATTGGTTGTTGTTTGTATAAGAAGGCTATTGACTTTGACTTTTGTGTGTGTTTATCTTATTGTTTGACTTTTTTTTTTTTTTTTTTTTGTAGAGATAGAGTCTCACTTTATCGCCCTGGGTAGAATGCCGTGGCGTTACACAGCTCACAGCAACCTCCAACTCCTGGGCTTAAGCGATTCTCTTGCCTCAGCCTCCCAAGTAGCTGGGACTATAGGCTCCTGCCACAACGCCCGGCTATTTTTCTGTTTTGCAGTTCCGCGAGGCTGGGTTTGAATCGGCCACCTTCGGTATATGGGGCTGGTGCCTTACTCGATGAGCCACAGGCGCCGCCCTTATAGTTTGACTTTTATGGGTATTTTTCTTGGTTTCTCTACTAAGAATGATGTGGCCTTTTGGACTGATAATATATTCTATTATTAATTACTAAGGAAGGGTTTATTTATTCCTATCTTTTCTGTTGTTTTTGAGACAGAGTCTCGTTCTATTAGCCAAGCTGTAGTGTAGTGGTGCCATGATAGCTCACTGCAGCTTCAAACTCCTGGGCTCAAGGAATCCTCTTGCCTGAGCCTTCCCAAATAGCTGGGACTACAAGCATGGACCATCATGCCTGGCTTGTTTATAGGTGGGGGTTTCGTTGTGTTGCCAGGCTGGTCTTGAACTCCTGGCTGCAGACGATCCTTCTACTTTGGCCTTTCAAAGTACTGAAATTAGAGACATGAGCCACCATGCTTGGCCTATTCCTATATTATTAAGAGTTTTAATAAATAGTAGATGTTGAATTTATCAGATGTCTTTCAGAATTTATGAAAATCATTATATGATTTTCCTCTTTTGATTTATTAATGTGATAAATTATTTTAGTATATTCTTTCATATTGAACTATCCCTGCATTCCTAGAATAAATTACTTGGTCATGATATTTTGTTTTTCTAGTGTCTTGCTAGGTTTTGTTTAAGATTTCAGTAATATGAGATTGGTCTACAGTTTTATTATATATGCTATCTTTGTGGGATCTTGGAGATAGTATTTGATGGTTTATGAAAATAATTCAGAAGTATTCCTTCTTTTTCTTTGTTCTGGAACAGTGTAATTAGTGTTAGCATTAACTCTTCCTTGAACATTGCTAGAATTTGTCTGAATTCACAGAATTGAGATCTATGAAATGATGTGGCTCTGTTCCTTGTTGGTGTCACTCTTAGACGCATTTCTCTTTTATGGTTATTTAGTTGTGTAGTTATTTTTAATCTTTTGGAATGAGTTTTGATAATTTTTTTTCTCAGAAAACTGTTTTACTCATGTCTTAAAAATTTTTTTCTTAAAATTTATTTCTATGAACTTAGTATTCATTTAAAATTTGTAGTATGTTTTAAAAAGTATCCCCTGTGACTGTAGTTCCCCATTCTCATTTCATGTTTTATTAGTCTATGCTGTTTTTCCCTATCTTATTGTTTGCTTTTGTTGTTGAGACAGAGTCTCACTATGTCACCCTTAGTAGAGTGCTGTGTCATCACAGCTCATAGAAACCTCTAACTCCTGGACTTAAGCAATTCTCTTGCCTCAGCCTCCCAAGTAGCTGGGACTACAGGTGCCCACCACAATGCCGGGCTATTTTTTGGTTGTAGTTATCATTGTTGTTTTTTTAGCAGGCCTCGTCTGGGTTTTAGTAGGCCCCTGCTAGCCCCGGTGTATGTGGCTGGTACCCTAGCCACTGAACTACAGGTGCCGAACCTATTTGCTTCTTTTTAGGGGAAGTAACCACTTTCCCATTATATCTATTTTTTTAGATAACCAGTTTTTGCATTTATTAGTTGTGTACCACTTTTCTCTTTCTTAATTCATTTGTATCTGCGTTTTCTTTTCTTTCTTTTTTTGAGACAGAGTTTTACTTTGTCACCCTGGGTAGAGTGCTGTGGTGTCATAGCCCACAGTAATCTCAAACTCCTGGGCTCAAGCAATTCACTTGCCTCAGCCTCTCAAGTAGCTGGGATTATAAGCATCTGCCACAACGCCTAGCAATTTTTATTTTTAGAGAAGGGGGTCTCAATTTTGCTCAGACTGGCCTTGAACTTGTGAGCTCAAGCAATCCACCCTCTTTGGCCTCCCAGAGTGCTATGATTACAAGTGTGAGCCACTGCACCTGGCTCCTTGCTTGTTTCTTTATATTAATTTTTGCTTTTCTAAGTTAATTTTATTACTTATTTACCTTCTTCAGTTATGCACTTTATTTTTATTCTTGTAATTTTATTAACTTAAGGTAATTTAAGTATTTGAGGATTGTGTTTACTCTGATTATTTCACTTTTTAAAAATTATTTTTTATTAAATCATAACTTTGCACATTGATGCATTTATGGGGTTCAGGGTACTGCTTCGATACACAATGTGAAATGCTTACATTGAACTAAGTAGCACATCCATCACAATTATACTTATTTCTTAATAGTTTTGAAATGTACCATTTTTTTTTTTTGAGACAAAGTCTCAAGCTGTTACCCTGGGTAGAGTGCTGTGCTGCCACAGCTCACAGCAACCTCGAACTCTTGGGCTTAAGCGATTCTCTGGCCTCAGTCTCCCAAGTAGCTGGGACTACAGGTGCCTGTCACAATGCCAGGTTATTTTTTTTGTTGCAGTCGTCATTGTTGTTTTAGCTGGCTTGGGCCGGATTCGAACCCACCAACCTTGGTGTATGTGGCCGGTGCCCTACCCATTGAGCTATGGGCGCCACCAAACGACTTGAAATTTTTTTGAGGTAGTACTTTCATTGCTTTTATGTCTGAGCTTTATTTATACTTTTTTTTTTTTTTTGGAGACAGAACCTCAAGCTTTCGCCCTGGGTAGAGTGCTATAGCATCACAGCTCACAGCAACCTCCAACTTCTGGGCTTAAGCGATTCTCTTGCCTCAGCCTCCCAAGTAGCTGGGACAACAGGCACCTGCCACAGTGCCCAGCTATTTTTTGGTTGTAGTTGTCATTGTTGTTTGGCAGGCCTGGGCTGGATTCAAACCTGCCAGTTCTGGTATATGTGGCTGGCGCCTAAGTCGCTTGAGCTACAGGCGCCGAGCCTTTATTTATAATTTAAGCAGATGATAATGTTAATACTGTGTTGTTTTTTGTTTTTATTTTTGAGACAGGGTCTTGCTCTGTTGCCTAGGCTAGAGTGCAATGGAATTGTCATAGCTTACTGCAGCCTCAACTCTTGGGCTCAAGGGATCTTCCTGCCTCAGCCTCCCAACTAGCTGGGACTACAGGTGCATACCCACTCCTGGCTATTTTTTGTATTTTTTTGTAGAGACAGGGTCTTACTATTTTGCTCAGGCTAGTCTTAAGCTTCTGGCCTCAAGTGATCCTCCTACCTTGGCCTCCCAAAGTGTTAGGATAATAGGTATGAGACACTGTACCTGGCCAGTGTTGTCAGTACTATTTTTACTTTTTGAAATTTATATTTTCTTTATGGGCTAATATATGTTTAATTTCCGTGTTTGATGGATACTTTAAAAGGTGTGTTCTCAGTTTTCAGAGTTTAAAATATAGCAATTAGACCTACCTTTTAAATTATGTATTTAAGAAGTCTATATCTTTTGTCTGCTTAGTCTATCATGGGTTAAGAGATGTGAATTAAAGTCTCCAATTATATGTCTTTTTATTTTATTTTTTTTGTGTGTGTGTGTATAGTTTTTGGCCGAGGCTGGGTTTGAACCTGCCACCTCCAGCATATGGTGCCGGCGCCCTACTCCTTTGAGCCACAGGCACTGCCCAAAGTCTCCAATTATAAATATCTCTTTCTATTATATGTTCTACATTTCCTATAGTTTCTGCCTGATTAATTTTGATGCTATGTTATTTGTAGTGTAGATATTCATATTTACTCAATCTTCATTGTGGACAGACTTTATAAATGAATATTACCCTTCTTTATAATTTTTAGTGTTTTGCCCTAAGTCAGCCTGATATATATATTTTTAATTTGCATTTGCCTATGTGCTGTTATTTTCTTTCTTTCCTTTTTTTTTTTAGAGACAGAGTCTCATTTTGTCACCCTCAGCAGAGTGCTGTGGCGTCACAGCTCACAGCAACCTCCAGCTCTTGGGCTTAGGTGATTCTCTTACCTCAGCCTCCCGAGTAGCTGGGACTACAGGCACCTGCCACAACGCTCGGGTATTTTTTGTTGCAGTTTGGCCGGGTCCAGGTTTGAACCCGCCACCCTCAGTGTATTGGGCTGGCACCCTACTCACTGAACTGTCCTGTGCTGTTATTTTCAGTGGTTGAGTTTTGTGATCCAATGTGAAAATTTTTTCTTTTTTGATTGTGTGCATTTAGCCTCTTTACATTTACTAATTTGGCAGATACATTTGGTTTTATAAAACTATGATTGTACCAATATACATTTTTCTCTCATTTTAAATCATGATATGGATTGGTGCTTCATTTTCATTACGTTTTTCTTTATTTAATTGTGAGTGTTTATATTTTTGTTTTAGTTCTTGTGACTATCCTACCTATAGTTTTACATAGCAAATTTAGTCCATTATTTTTTTAGATAGCATTTGTAGTCTCCCCACTATGTAGTACCAACATAATATTTCAACTTTCTCTTCTTTTTTTTCCACTGTTCAATTTTAGTTTATATTATTTTTTGATTTAGTGCTTATGTTTTATACCTCTGAATATACCCATATCTCTAATACTTGATCTTGCAGCTTTCAAAGATTTTGTTTACTTTCTTCTACCTTCTTCATTTCTTGTCTTTTCTCTTTCAACCCCTTTAGTAATTTATAACATTTGCATTCCATTCTGTAACTATAATCTCCATAGTTGCTTTAAATATATTCTTAGAGCTGAATGAATTTACTGCTCTTTCAGTTTCTCTATCTCTTAGTTAACTTATAGTTCATCTTTCATAGTCTCTTCAATAAGGGTGAATGGGAATTAATTATTCCTTGTGTTATTATCTTTCTAAAATACCTGTCTGTTTTGTATTTATTTTTTGAACAACAGTTTAGCCAGGTATAAAATTCTTTGGTTTTTTTTTTTTATTTTGAGACACAGTCTCATTATGTTGCCCTTGGTAGAATGCTCTGGCATCATAGCTCACAGCAACCTCCAACTCCTGGGCTTAGGCGATTCTCTTGCCTCATCCTCCTGAGTAGCTGGGACTTTCGGTGCCCACCACAATACCTGGCTATTTTTTGGTTGCAGTTCTCATTGTTTAGCAGGCCCTAGCCTGGTTTTGAACCCACCAGCCTCGGTGTACGTGGCCTGTGCTGTAACCACTGTGCTCCGGGCGCTGAGCCTAAAGGATTTTTTAATCTTCCAACTTCATTAAGTCTATAAGGATGTATAGATACAGTTAAATTCTTACCATTTAGTGATTTAAATCTTTTTATTTCTAGAAAATTTTCTTCAATTATATATCTAACTTTTTTCTGATATGTTTTGTTCTATTAAGTGACAATAATTATCTTTATGTTAGATCTCCTTTGTTTGCCCTGTACATTTATTATTTTCTATTCTTTTAAACTCTTACTGATGTCTGCTTCATTTTTTTTTTTTTTTTTTTGAGACAGAGCCTCAAGCTGTCACCCTGGATAAAGTGTTGTGGCATCACAGCGCACAGCAGTCTCCAATTCCTGGGCTCAAGTGAGTCTCCTGCCTCCGCCTCCCAAGTAGCTGGGACTACAGGCGCCCGCCACAACACCCGGCCATTTTTTGGTTGCAGCCATCTTTGTTGTTATGTGGGCTGGGGCTGGATTCGAACCCACCAGCTCAGGTGTACGTGGCTGGCGCCTTAGCCCATTGAGCCACAGGCACCGAGCCTGATGTGTGCTTCATTTTGCCTTGGTTCTATTCTCTAAGTCTTTTACTGGGTTGTTAGTGGTATCTATTCCTCCTTGTTTCCAGCTTTCTTTGGTTTTAGAAAGCCTGTACTTCTAACTAGCTCAGTGCCTTTAGACTGCAACTATAATCCTGGTAAGCAAATAATTTGAGCTGTAAAAAGAAACCTTTGAAAGAAGGGACAGATGCTTTTCACTGTCTGCTAAGTTAGCTATTTACTTATTTTTCTTCTTCATTATATTCTACATAATCAAAATTCCCCTTTGAAGTTTAGCTTTTTTCCTCTTCACTCACTCATCTAAATTCCTTGCAGTGGTTCTTGTACTTCCACTTGAATGTGTGTTGTTATGGATGTTTTTAATTTGTGGATTTAAAAATAAATTTTTAAATTTTGGGGAGATAATTTGGTTCTGTTTATGGAGGAAGGATTATAGAACAAATTATCTTTTTGCTTCCAGAGTAGATTGTGTTATCTTTTCCCTCAGGAAGAATTAGGAGTAAATTTTGTGTAAATGGCTTTGTAGTATTTTATTAAATACAAATATTATGTGACTATGAAAGGGAAATATGCAAAACTGAGGAAAATACAAATCTGACAATCTTGGACATGTCCCTTTTTATTTTTATTTTTAGACAGAGTCTTACTGGGTTTCCCAGGCTAGAGTGCCATGGTATCAGCCTCACTCACAGCAACCTCAGACTTTTAAGTGGTACTGCCTCAGCCTCCCAGGTAGCTGAGACTACAGGCGCCTACCACAACACCCAGCTAGTTTTAGAGAAGGGGTCTCGCTTTTCTGAGCTCAAGCAATCCACCTGCCTTGGCCTCCCATAATGCTAGGATTATAGGCATCAGCCACAGTGCTGGGCCCTTTCAAAAATTTTTAGTAAAGATGGGGTCTCACTATGTTGCTCAGGCTGGTCTTGAACTCCTGAGCTAAAGAGATCCTTTTGCCTCGACCTCCCAGAGTGCTAGGATTACAAGTGTGGGCCACCCTTTATGGCCACCTTTCTTATTTTTTGATTATATGTAGATACGTGTTTTCCTTGATCAGTTTGCCCCTGAGACTGGGTGTGTTACTTTTCCAGTCTAAATCTGTGATAGAATGGGTTTTCCCATTGTGTTGATAACATTCTGGTTGTCAAAGATTTGAGTAACCCTTCTATGTTTGAGTCTTCCACTTGATCCATTTGGCTCTTGGGAAACAGTAAGGGGTTCTAGGCATCACTTTGGACCTTTTAGAATGATATGGTCAGGGTGGCACTTGTAGCTCAGTGGTTAGGGCACTGGCCCCATATACCCAGCCCCAGCAAAATTGCAACAAAAAATAGCTGGACGTTGTGGCGGGCACCTGTAGTCCCAGTACTCGGGAGGCTGAGGCAAGAGAATTGCCTAAGCCTAGGAGTTGGAGGTTGCTGTGAGCTGTGACGCCACAGCACTCTACCAAGGGCGATGAAATAAGACTGTCTCTAAAAAAAACATAAAATAAAAAAATAATGACTTGGTCAAAAAAATTGTGGCCACAGGGCTTAAGAACTTGGGCAATGACTGTCCACATAATTCCTTGTCATTAAGCTGTTTTCTCAAGGTAATGCGCAGCAGGATACTACCCCATAGTGCGTTACCTGTTTGTTTAACACATGTGTGTGAATCTCTATTATAAATGGGAAAAGGAAAGCGCCATCCTTAGGAGATAGCAATTAGAATCTTAGATTCTCAAGCCTGTAGAAGTGCTTTTAAGCTCTCATTGTGTTTTATGAGGTTTATCTTGTATAGTTCAGCCAGAAGCAGGAGTGGTAGCAGTGTATGCCATTGATATCTTCTTCTGTGCCCTTGCTGTGCTAAGCGCCTTTGTAAACTATCTCATTTTTTATTAGAGCAATTATATGATTTTTAAATTGCCCCCATTTTACTGATAAGAAAATTGAGGTTTAGAGTTAAGTCACATGATAAGTGGTAGAATCAGAATTCGAATCCAAGACTCCTTGGCTCAAAAGGCCTTTCCTTAAAGACTGTATTGCTGTTTATCAGTGGTGATAATTAGCATTGTACATCTTTTAATATTAAACAGGAATAAGGCATTATAAGCAGAGGAGCAATTCTCATATGTTATTTAATACAGGATAACTCTGTATTTGATTAATTAAAACTGACTTTCACATTTGGTTTGTCTTCTCCCTTCACATAATCTAGAGAATCAGATTATGAAATGAGAAGGGCTGGGAGAATGAATATTGTTTTTTTACAGATAATTCCATACATGGTTAAATGGATTTTACTTGTACTTTCTCTCTTTTCCTAACAGGAAACACCTTTAGGCCTTAAATGTCAAAATGGAAATCTTTATCCAAGTAAAACTGGCTCTGAGACAGGAACCATAATGATAGAGAATTGTTTAAGATGGCATCTTCCATATTTCTTACTGTTAACTAAGAAATGCGTCCTTATGTCATTTGGTGATCAAAAAAACATAGCCCAACTAGCATTATATTGGTTTTTCTGGTTAGAGGTAATGAAGTTAAGCATTTATTTATGTGGGTGTAATGGGTACTACCCTGTGAATTCCAGTGTAACTTTCTAATTAATGTGCCATTACTTTATAATCTTGCCAAGTATTTCTGCCTTCTGCATACCATATAGACAGATTCTCCTATTGTTTGCAGTTACCCTCATAAAAAATTGAAAGCAAACAAAAAAGTTTTTTTCCTTCTCAAGATGAGTTTGCTCCTGGTTAATGACATTATATTTTCCCTTTTCCTGTGGTGTAAAGACAGAGCCCCCAGAGGCCCACACTGAGGCCAAGGGCAGGCTTTGTCGTAGAGTTTGCTGCGCTCTGCTCCTTTCCTGGCTTGTCTTTCTGCCCTGAGGTGGGTGCACTGTCACCTCAGGGGCAGTAGCTAGAAGACCCAAACAGGCAAGCCAGTCTTCTGTTTCACCTTAGATGAAACAGATAGTCACTGTTATCTTAGTCACTTGTGGCCTGGGAGGGGGATAAGGAAGTGTTCATTTCTGCTAGTGCTTTTGTTTGAGATACTCTTAGTAGACCATAGACTTGTGGTTGTTGCATTAGTTAGCAACTCAAAGTCACTAAAAACAAAAGGAACAGGGCTGAAAGAAAAGTGGCCCCTAAGATTTAAGGCCAGGTAGTGAGACCCAGGGCACTGGGTTGAAGGGAAATTATTCCCATGCTATTTTGGAGAGTCTCGTCCTGAGGATAATTAAACCGTCCAGACAGGTCACTGGGTGAGACCAATTTCCTGGTTTGTTTATTTGAGCCCGATTGTGTTTTGCCATCCAGCAGCAGGTCATAGTCCTGCTCCACTGTTACCCCAGGCCTGCAGAGAGCAGTCCTTCCACATGTGATTTCTCCAGTCTTCCCCAGGGATTCTTGCATGCCTTTATCTGGTTGGATTGCTCTGGTGTCTCTCTCAGACATAGGGTGGAGGACATTGTCAGTAATTTCTTTTGACTTCATCTTGTAACAGGCGTTTGGCTTTATGTCCCGAGTTGCTCTACAAGCAGAGAAGATGAATCATCACCCAGAATGGTTCAATGTGTACAACAAGGTAATGAAATGGTCTTCTTTTGGGATC
Organism: Perodicticus potto; assembly: GCA_963574655.1. NCBI lineage: Eukaryota > Metazoa > Chordata > Mammalia > Primates > Lorisidae > Perodicticus > Perodicticus potto. Next base: position 8,071 of record CAUYRH010024056.1, on the reverse strand, counting down.
ATCTAAATTGTGGAATTTAAAAGACTTCTTTTTTCTTTGTCATGTTGTACAGCTAAGTGTCAATGTGCTTAAGAAAGTATTCTCTTATCCTTTCTTTCAGAATCACTGTGTTTTACTGCAAATTAGTAACACATTTTCAGGTCTGCTCATAAGAATAGTAAATAAGCTCTTTATTTTCGTACTTATCTTCTATCAAAATTAATATGAGAATGTTAGATAAAATTAGGCAACCATGTAGTTACATTTTTTTTTTTTGTAGAGACAGAGTCTCACTTTATCGCCCTCGGTGGAGTGCCGTGGCACCACACAGCTCACAGCAACCTCCACCTCCTGGGCTTAGGCGATTCTCTTGCCTCAGCCTCCCAGAAGCTGGGACTACAGGCGCCCGCCACAGTGCCCAGCTATTTTTATTTTTTCCTTGCAGTTTTGCCGGGGCCGGGCCTGGACCTGAACCCACCACCCTCGGTATCTGGGGCTGGTGCCCTACCCACTGAGCCACAGGCGCCGCCCTACATTTTAAATTTAAGTTAAATTTTTGAAAGAAATGGCAGCAAGTAAGATAGATTTGACCTTATTGAGCTAAATTTGCTCAAGAACTGTGCTTTAAATAATAAGTGTTTATAAAATTCTGTCTCCTCACTGGGAACTGATGTTATTTAAAACAAAGGGCAGACTAAAAAGTTTTAAGGGTGCCCAGTGAGAAGTATCCCTCTAAAAGTGTCCTTGTCTTTATGGTCATGCCATATGGAATATCTTATCATCTATATTTCTAGACGTTTTATTTTCTCATTGGAAGTCCTCTTTGAAAAAAAGAGTTTCATGATATTTTTGTGATTTATTGCAGTAATTCAAAGCACACTGGTACCAGGATAAACTTTTCTTTGCTAGTTACCTCTCTTAGCCCATAATTTTGCTTTTGCTTTTTAATCAATTTGTCAAGAAGCAATAGTCCATTCCTCACCTTCTCCCCCGTTTCCCTAATTTGGAAATGTGCTTTTTTAACATTACTGCTAAGATATTACATTTGATAGCTTGGTTTTTCTCAGTGGCCTGAAAATAGTCAGTGTAATTAAAGTAATGGGAGTTCAAATGGAACCTCAGTCTCTTTCTCTCTTTTTTCTTTTTTTTCCCCCAAGAAACAAGATTTGAGATTCTGGCGCTGAATTGCCTCTTTCGTATGAGAGAAGCTTTTTATCCCTGAGTGGCTGGTGTGTGTAGACTATGCCCCTGGACTTTGCTGGGTTTTGGAAATGCTTTGCTTATTCATAATGTAGTATTTTGTAAATCACTTAATCTCCCCAATTCTCAAACAAGAATGTTAAATAATAGACGATTTCTGAACCACCAAAGGAGAATACCTTGAGTTTCTCTGGGTTTTAAAACTTGCTTTCTCTTTTCTTAGGTCCAGATAACTCTCACCTCGCATGACTGTGGTGGACTGACGAAAAGAGATGTGAACTTGGCCAAGTTTATTGAAAAGGCAGCTGCTTCTATGTGATTTCTCTCAAAAGTCATGTAAAATCTTAGATACATCTTAGTTGCAATGTATTGTGAAGGCAATTTGCTTGAACAAATTAGATTGTAAATTTAGTTCATTCACCTTTATATGCTACATATTGTAAAATCAGTGCTTAAATACAAAATGATTAAACTTGAGCCTGAGGTACTTTTCAATATATTTAATCATATGCATAAGATAAACCAACTGAGATAATTATATTCGTAATATCAGAAAGGAAAATGGCATTCTCAAAGACAAAAAATTGGGATGGGGCAGTATTCACATATTTTATAATTCAGAGATACAAATAATTATGGTGACTTTACAAATTCATTGTTATAAGGTATTCAAGAACAGTTGTAAGGTGGAAAAAGAATTATGAACTCTGCAGATAATGGGTTTTAATTTTATATTAAATACAACAATTCTTATGAAATTCAAATTGATTTGGATTTTAGCTGCTCTTAACACAGAAGTTATTAGATTATAAAAGTCATAAAAATTAGATAAGCTATCTTGGTATGTTTCCTCTTTACTTCTCTGATAGGGAGTTGAAGGAAGAGGACAAATGTCTCATCGATGGTGTCCAGGAAAATATGGCAACACAAGCATTCACTATTACAGTAACCAACTAGGCTAGGTTATTATTTTATTTTAGATTTTTTTGAGACAGTGTCTCTGTGTCACTCTGAGTAGAGTGCAGTAGCATCACCATAGCTGAGAGCAACCTCAAACTCCTGGGCTCAAGCGATCCTCCTGCCTTTGCCTCTCAAATAGCTGGGACTACCAGCACCTGCCATAAATGCCTGGCTAATTTTTCTATTTTTAGTAGAGACTGGGTCTTGTTCTTGCTCAGGCTGGTCTTGAACTCATAAGTTCAAATATTCCTCCTGCTTCAGCCTCCCTTACAGGCATAAGCTACCATGCCTGGCTGATTGCTAGGTCATTGTTTGACTTACTGAGTTAAGGAGGAACTAAGGTGTCACTTCTTTTCATCACTCACATGTTGTAACTCCTATATAGAGGGTATACAGCCACTGAAGCAAGAAACTACTTGGTTATTACTCAGCAATGAACTTTACTTACTCCATATGATACAGCATAAAGAGGAATATCAAGTAATCTATTATTTAAATATTGTAATAATAATGTTCTTTGAAGGAACTCAGGAACATACTTACTAATGAGAATGTGATACAGATTAAAAGAACAAACATGGCTGGCGCGGTGGCTCATGCCTATAATCCTAGCACTCTGAGAGACCCAGGAAGGTGGATAGCCTGGCTCAGGAGTTCAAGACCAGCCTTAGTAAGAGCGAGAGCCTGTCTCTACTAAAAATAGAAAAAATAGCCAGTCGTGGCTGCTGCCTGTAGTCCCAGCTACTCAGGAGGCTGAGGCAAGAGGATTGGTTGAACCCGAAAAATTGAGGTTGTTGTGAGCTATGATGCCATAGCACTCTACCCAGGGCACAAAGTGATATTTTCTCTAAAAAATAAATAAATAAAAGAGCAAATATGTCTTTCCAAGGAGCATGTGTTCTTCCCTGAAGCATTGTGGTAGTGAGATTAGGGATCATCTTCGTAATCCACCTCACTTTAGAGGCCAGAAAAATCACTCTGTGTTATAGCAAGCCAACCTTCTGGTCCCCAACTCTCCCCGCTCCCAAACTTGAGAAATCATATGGGAACATGATAAGGACGCTGAGCTCTCTGAAGGCAGTTCCTGGCTGTTACTATTGGCCAGGGAGAGGCAGATACAGTCATTTCCCTGTGGGCTGGAGAGTTAGGAAGAGAAGAATCACCTAGGCTCAATGGGTGCTGGAGGTTCCAGAGCTTAGCATTAGAACTTATATTTCTTAGAATTTTTTCAAATAAAAAGGCAAAGCTATGTTTTTATAAACTTTTTTGCTATATGCATATATTGTGAACTTGGAACTTGTATAGATTTTATCATCAAAAGTGTTTAGTTCTGGCTCAGCGCCTGTAGCTCAAATGGCTAAGGCTCTAGCCACATACACCAGAGCTGGCAGGTTCGAATTAAGCCCGGGCCTGACAACAACTGTGACAACTACAACCAAACAATAGCCGGGTATTGTGGTGGCAATTGTAGTCCCAGCTACTTGGGAGGCTGAGGCTAGAGAATCGCTTAAGCCCAGGAGTTGGAGGTTGCTGTGAGCTGTGATGCCGTGGCACTCTACCCAGGGGGACAGCTTGAGGCTCTGTCTAAAAAACGTCTATGCTTCAGTTTTTTACGTGAATTTTCTAAATTTGAAAAAATTTAAACATTCAAAATTAGAGTGAATAGTACATTGAACTCTAATATACTGATCACTCAGATTATAACCTTCATTCAGATACAACAATTATTAAGATTTTACTCCATTTGCTTCATATAATGCCATTTCCTTTAAATTTGCTAACCTATTACTATTTGAAAGCAAATACAGATAGCATATCATTTCATTCTTATAACTTTCTGTAAGTATCTCTAGAAAGTCAGGTCATTTTCTAGTATAAACCACAATGCCATTGTCATACCTAACAAAATAAATGATGATTTTTTACCACCTATTAATACTCAGGCAAAATTAAATTGCCCTGAAGGTCAAGAATGCCTTTGGACAGTAGTATGGTTCTAATCAGGACTCAAACGAACTCTACTTATTACCTCTGGTTGTCGTGTCTCTTTTATCTTTCTGAATCTAGAGCAAGCTCCCCACCCTTTCCCGCCTTTCTCCGTCTAATTGATATATTGTCAAAACTAAGTCGGTTGTGCTGAAGAGTATTCTACCTTTTGGATTTATTTGCTCCCTTGTGGTGTTATTTAGTTTGTTTCCTGGTACCCCGAATGGAACCCCTTTCCCCTGTTTTGAATGTGAGTTTGAGAGGCTGAATTTGATGGCTGTTTTAACACATACCATGTATAGCATAGTGGAGAAACCAGGACATGGCTCATAATTACAGTGGTGAAGACCTGAGAATACAGTTACTAATTATCATCTACATGAGGGTTTGACATAGGATTCATGTTAAGGGGTGTTGCATCTGCTGGAAGTTACAAACTTTACTATAGAGAATCAAAGATCCCGTATCAGAAGTCAGTGGAAATACTCATTGTGAAAATTTCTGACAGAATGAATCCCCAGACTTGCTTTACATAACTCACATTTCAACTTAAAAGAGACATTGGTCAAAGTTGGAGGCCCCAAAGTTTCTGTCTGTTCCAAGTCTTTGCATGATGACGGTGTTTCTCTAATGTGGTAAGCTTTGGTTTCCCTCCATTTTCATTTTAAATGATCATTGGAATAGAGAGGAGTTAAATAGACATAACCTGTGACCTATGATCCCTTCCATAACCTTCATAAGTAGAAAACCAGGGCCAGCATGTTTGACAGAATCCTTTAATAAAATGAAGTTAATGAAAGTTCTGAAACTAGGCTCAGTGCCCATAGCTCAGTGGTTATGGTGCTGGTCACATACACCAGGGCTGGTGGGTTCAAACCTAGCCTGGGCCTGCTAAACAACAATGACAACAAAATAATAGCTGGGCATTGTAGTGGGTGCCTATAGTCCCAGCTGCGTGGAAGGGTGAAGCAAAAGAATCACTTGAGCCCAAAATTTTGAAGTTGCTGTGAGCTGTGAAGCCACAGCACTCTCCTGAGAGCGGCACAGTGAGACTCTATCTCAATAAAAATAAAAAAAAGAAAGTTCTGAAAATAATGGCTGCTTTCTGACATTGATAAGTTTAGGAAATCTTTGTATAAATAGAGTAAGCTTGGTTCTCTACATTGTGTTTTGTACTTTTATTTTGTGTTGTATGTTATATTTGGACACAATACAAGCCTGACCTCCATCAGTGTATTGAGCTATTGGACTACTAGTGTTAGTATGGAGCAGTCTATGTACTTTCTAATCTGGCATGTTGAACTTTGTAACTTTCAGGTTTGTAAAGTTTTCTGTGAAACATCAAGAACTACAATAGGGTTTGGCTATAATAAGTGAGTTTTGTGTTTCAGTGGTAGTTATTTGGAACTGGTAAAGGAATGACCCTGTCCAGAAGGCTGAAGAGTCACCCAGCAGCCATGCCTCTGACTGCTGACTTTCCTTGGCTGTATGTGGCTGAGGTGAGGCTGTCCAAGTTGGGCAGAGTATGTGTTGCTGCTAAAAAGGCAGAAAAGGTGGCCTTTTGGCTTCTCATCCTAGGATTCCTGTCCTGCCCATCTATCTACAAGAAGATCTACAAGACAATATAAATGATTTCATTAGGCCCCAGGTAAGCTTGTCACCTCTGATTTCCTACTGTTTTCTATTCTCTCAGCTGGAGTTTCATTTCCAGATTGAATGCCTTCATCAGTGACTCTAGAAACAGCATGCTGCTGTGACTAGCTGCGCTGATGTAGTATGCTATATGCTGAAAACAACTGAGCCCTTCTCTGTCGCTTTCAGCTGGCTATCTTTCCTCACCCCTCTAAGCACTGTGAAGTAATTCTTTACATCTTTTAATCTCCTCTCTGTTTTTCCTGGAAGGTATGCTTTGGTGCTTAAAGAGGGAATGTACATTGCTGACAATTAAGAGCTTAAATAAATAATAAACAGAGAAGGCACAGAAGCATACCATTAATGGTTTCTGGACATGAAATCCCCTATGCCCAGCTATTTGAGTGAGCACAAGGACCCCTGATACACTGATCTGTATATTCATATCACACAGGCTTGCTGAGGGCCTTCTCTGTGCCTCGGGATTAGGCACATTGACGTGTTAGGACAGGTGGAAACAGAGAACTGATTCAGGCTGTCTGGGAGCAGCTGCCCCAAGAGGCCACTGTGGATGGATTTTGGGCAGGAGCCCCAGAGGCATCAGGGAGCTTATGACCAAAGTGGGCAGGCAGTTGTAGGAGGAGCTGATCATGAGGGAGAAGATAGAGACGAAGTTTGAATCTAGGGGACATTAGAGTAGTTTTTAAAGTTTGCTGTTAATGATATTATTTATTTTTTTTTTTTCAGACAGAGTCTCACTTTATTGCTCTCAGTGGAGTGCTATGATGTCATAGCTTATAGCAACCTCAAACTCTGGAGCTCAACGATCCCCTTGCCTCAGCCTCCCAAGCAACTGGGACTAAGGGCGTCTGGCTATTTTTAGAGAGGGACTCTCACTCTTGCTTAGGCTGGTCTCAAACTCCTGAGCTCAAGTGATCCACCTGCCTTGGCCTCTTAGAGTGTTAGGATTATAGGCGTGGGCCACTTGTGCCTGGCCCTAGTGATTTTATTTTATTTTTATTTTATTTTATTTTTTATTTTTTTAATTATTTTTTATTGGGTCATAACTGTGTACAATGATTCAAGCTTGGAGTACAGTGTGCGGGCTTCCCATACAATCGGAGATATTTTTATCCACCTGATTAATGTAACATTCATGATATTTTCTCATTTACTATGTGAAAACAATTTTGATCCGTATCTAGAAGATTTCTCCTGACCCTTCACATATGCACCACAAGTGGGGGGGAGAGACGATAAAAGGTGAGATCACACTTGTGGTTAGAAGATTTTTGATTGTTTCTGTAATCTCAGTGCTTGAAATTGGTCTGTTCAGGAGCTCTATTTCTTCCTGGCTAAGTCTAGGGAGAGGGTGTGATTCCTAATATTGATCCATTTCCTTCACATGGTCAAATTTCTGGACAAAGAGTTTCTGGTAGTATTCAGAGATGATCTCTTGTATCTCTGTGGCATCAGTTTTAATTTCCCCTTTATCATTTCTGATTAAGGTTACTAGAGATTTTACTTTTCTAATTAGTCTGGCCAAAGGTCTATCTATTTTATTTATTTTTTCAAAAAACCAACTCTTTGTTTCATTAATTTTCTGAATGATTCTTTTGTTTTCAATTTCATTGATCTCTGGTTTAATTTTGGGTATTTCTTTTCTTCTGTTGGGTTTAGGCTTAGATTGTTCTTCTTTTTCCAATTCCTTAAGATGGCTTGTGAGTTTGTTGATGCACTCTCTTTCTGTTTTTCGAATGTAGGCATTAAAGCAATAAATTTTCCTCTTAGAACTGCTTTTGCAGTATCCCACAGGTTTTGGTAGCTTATGTCGTCATTGTTGTTATACTCAAGGAAGTTTATGATTTCCTGTTTTGTTTCTTCCTGCACCCAACTGTCATTCAACAGAAGGTTGTTTAATTTCCATGCCTTTGTGTGGGGTTGAACGTTTTTGTGGAGTTGAGTTCTACCTTTAGTGCCTTGTGGTCTGAGAAAATACAAGGTAAAATTTCAATTCTTTTGATTCTGTTGAGGTTTGTCTTGTGTCCTAGGATATGATCAATTTTGGAGAATGTGCCATGAGCCAATGAGAAGAATGCATATTCTTTATCTGTGGGATGGAGTGTTCTATATGCGTCTATCAAGCACATTTGTTCTAGGGTCTCATTTAAGACCCTTATATCTTTGTTTAATTTCTGTTTAGAGGATCTGTCCAGCTCTGTAAGAGGAGTGTTAAAGTCCCCTGTTATGGTATTACAGGATATCATATTGCTCAGACTGAGTAAGGTCTGTTTCAAGAATCTGGGAGCATTTA
>CAUYRH010024055.1:0-19355 GCA_963574655.1 Perodicticus potto | reverse complement strand
TCATGGACTGGAACCATCTTTATTGTGTGTGGCTTGGGGACATTTAAGTGTAGGTGGTCTGTGGTTGGCTGTCTTCATTGTCTGCCTCTGTAGAAGACGGAGGGTTTCAGGATTTTACTTGTGAATGATGTATGCAGGAATTGACTCCTATAACTTTAACAGCTGTAGAAGAAGACAAGATAACAAGAAAGGGGACTTCCCAAGTTGGGGTTAGGGAAAGTGAATTAGAGGGAAGAGTTTTGATCATGACTAGATCTCCAGGAGGGAAAAGTTCCTGTTTTAGTTAGTATGTCCCTCCCCAAAAGGGGAGCAGGACTTTCAGGCATGATTAGGGAGGCATGAGAGAACAGAAAGCCATCCCAATTGCAGCTTAAAGGCTGGGAGAAAAATCTGGTAACCAGCTTTCCAGACACCCCGTGTATAGTTATGGATTTGGGAGATAAAAGACCAGGGTTAGAGAGAAGAACAGAAAAGGTTGTTCCAGTGTCCAAAAGAAATTTTATCTCCTGGCACTCCACTATAAGGAAAACCTGGGGCTCTTGAGGGGTGATGACACAAGCTGGAGCCATGAGAATTTGCCCCAGGCACCCTCAGTCCAGTTTGGGCTCCGATGGGGTCTCTGTCCCAGGAGGCCTTCACCTCTGGGGACAGGCCACAGTGGCCATTTTAAGAAGATTCTCCAGGTTATGGTCTGGGCCTAGAGCCAATTTCTGGAGTTTTCTTTGAATGTCTGGAGCTGCTTGAGTGATAAATTTGTCTTTTAAAATAATCTGACCCTCTATGGAGTCAGGTGTCAATTGGGTGTGTTTTCTCATTGCCTCCCTAAGACTCTTTTTTTTTTTTTTTAATTAAATCATAGCTGTGTACACTAGTGCAATCAAGGGGCACAATGTGCTGGTTTCATATACAATCTGAAATGTTTTCAACAAACTGCTCAACATAGCCCTCATGGCATTTTCTTAGTTATTGTATCTATCCTTTTACTTTCACTTGTCTTTATCATTATACTTGAAGTGATTTTCTTGTAGACATCATTAGTAGGTCATATTTTTAATCCATTCTGTCGATTTGTCTTTCAATTGGTGAACTTAGACCATATGTATTTAATGTAAATATTGACATATAAAGGCTTAAATTGGCTATTTTATTTTTTGCTTTCTTTGCTCTCTTCATTTTTCGTTTCTCTATTTTCTTTTTCCTATCTTCATATTGGCTACATGAACACTTTTTATCATTCCTTTCTTTTTTTTAAGACAGAGTTTCACTTTGTCACCCTTTGTAGAGTGCTGTGGCATCATAGCTCAGAGCAACCTCATACTCTTTGGGCTCAAGTGATTCTCTTGCCTCAGCCTCCCAAGTAGCCCACCACAATGCCCAGCTATTTTTAGAGATGAGGTCTCGCTCTGGCTCAGGCTGGTCTCAAACCTGTGAGCTCAGGCCATGCACCCGCCTTAGCCCTCCAGAGTCCTAGGATTTACAGGCATGAGCCACTGCACCTGGCCCTATCATTCCATTTTTATTAACCATTATTTTTTATTTATTGTGCAAGTTTTTAGTGGTACTCTAAGTGATTCATTATGTATACATAACTTACACAGCGTACTGGTTTCATCATTTTATCAAGTCAAGTGAAATATATAAAACCTTTCCTCCCTTTAGTCTATTTATAATATGATTCTCTTAAATATATCTTCTACATCAATTTAGAGTCAGATTAATGTTATAATTTTTGTTTTAGCCATCAAATAATTTAGAAAACTCAAAAGGAGAAGGAAAGCTTTTTATATTTACCCATATTTTTGCCTACCAAGTTATTTCTTTCTTCTTAATGCCTGGTAGTTCCTTCTTTTATGATTTTAGTTTTGTTTAGGGAACTTCCCTAGCTATTCTTTTAGAATAGATATGCTAGTGACAAATTCTCTTAGTTTCCTTTCTCTAAGAGTGTTTTCATTTCCCCTTTTATTCTTGAAGGATATCTTCACTGGATATAAGATTCTGGGCTACTGGTTCTTTTCTTTTGCTATTTTTGTAAGTGTGCAATGTGCTGTCAAAATAAAAGCTCAAATTAGATAAAAATAAATGTGCTTCTAGGCCCCATTCATGTAAATGCTATTCACTGAGTGAGGAAGGAGACCTGTCTCTGTAATCTGGAGGTTTGTGCTCACCTCTGGGTATTATATCTGAAATGGAGTTGGGGAAATCAACGTCTGCTAACGGGAGTGAGATAAACATGGGGAGAGGATACAAAAGCATGTCTGAAAAGAAATGATTTGAGGGAACTAAGGTTCTTTCTCCAGAGAAGAAAATACTCTGGAGGAATATGACCTCCAAAGAAATAGGACTTGGTCCATAAGGCTCCACGGGTTTCTATGAGAGAGAATAGTAAGGGAAGGAGATTTCAGCTTAGTGTCAGGAAAACTTTTCAACAACCAAACTTTGCCCAAAGATGGACTGTGCTACATAAAGATTATGTGCCTGTCGGCTTGGCGCTTGTGGCTCAATGGGCTAAGGCGCCAGCCACGTACACCTGAGCTGGCTGGCGGGTTCGAATCCAGCCCAGCCCACCAAATAACAATGGTGGCTGCAACCAAAAAATGGCCGGGCGTTGTGGCTGGCGCCTGTAGTCCCAGCTACTTGGGAGGCTGAGGCAGGAGACTTGCTTGAGCCCAGGAATTGGAGGTTGCTGTGAGCTGTGATGTCACAGCACTCTATCCAGGGTGACAGCTTGAGGCTCTGTCTCAAAAAAAAAAAAAAAGATTATGTGCCTGTCATTAGGGGTTCAGAGGCATGGGTTGGATGAATATTTTGCCAAAATGTCACAGGTATTTTAGGCATTGATGTTGCGATGCCATACCAGGCAACTCCATTTCAGTATGTGTTTAAAAGAATATAAAATGAAATGGAATGTATTTAGATAAATAGTCTTTAGTCTCAGATTTCATTTTGATGTTAACAACCATAAAACTACTTTTCCTTCCTAAGAACATTTTATTACTATGTTGATAATGACTACTTACAGGAAATTCGTCTAATAGATCTATAATTCAAGGTGGCGATATATGTCACTTTAACAATAGTACTTTCAATAGCACTTACTCCATACTATGCACTGTCTAGGAGTGTCTATGTATTCTACTACCTCCATTTTACAAAAGAGCAAACTAATGCCTGAATAAATTAATTTGTACAAGGTTACATAGCTAGAGTGCTAGAGGAAGCATCTGAACCTGATCTGTCTGGTTCCAGGGTCCAGGCTCAAAACCAATATACTGGACTGAGCCAGGTGGCTCATGTCTGTAATCTGAGCACTTTGGGAGGCCAAGGTGGGAGGATTGGTGAAGACAGGAGTTCATACCAGCCTCAGCAGGAGTGAGACCCCCTATCTCTACAAAAAATAGAAAAAATTAGTGGGGCATAGTGGTGCATGCTTGTAGTTCTAACTACTGAAGAGGCTGAGGTGAGAGGATAGCTTGAGTCAAGGAATTGGAGGCTGCAGTGAGCTATGATTATGCCATTGCACTCCAGCTTTAGCAATAGAATGAAATTCTGTATCATAACAAACAAACAAAGAAACAAAAACAAACAATATACTATCCACTATCCTAATTCTTTCTTTAACTTAGCCACCATGTCAGACCTGTCCAGTTCAATAAATGTCCCCTTCAAAAGGCACTTAACCAATTATGCTGCTGGTCTCAGAACATTTTTACAACTCTTCTTTTGGAGATAACTTGAAAATCTCTAGTACGTTCTTCTGAACATGCTCAAGAGACAAATCTTTCTCCACTGACACTGGGCTTAATTTTATGAAATAGCGTCAAGTGGTTTGTAGTCAACTAGAAAGTGTGATAGAAAGTGTCTGGAAAAGCTGGGTAGTATCATTTGTCATTTGTGGTTTAAAACAGTAACATGCCACCTAAATGATGAACCTAATTCTTTGAATGGTTTGTGAACTGACTTTGAAGGCACTTTCAAAAGAGGAGCTTCAGAAAGGTGGTGGCTGGCAGCAGCATCATTGGAATAAGTTGATAATCACCAAAGCTACCTAACATTTTGAAGGAACCACATTTACTTAACATGTGCATTTGGTGATGTTGCTATTTTCAAAGTTATATACTGCACAGGTGCATTCTTTGCTGTAAGAGAACTGTTCTTGCATTTATTAAGACATAAAAAGGGGCAAGAGAAGTCTCCATGCAGACATTCTCAAGCATTAAGTTCTCAAATAGCATAGACCTTCATTAGGTGATATTATGGAGAAAAGACAAAGACTTTGCCATCTCAGGTAGAGGTAAAAAAGTCCTCAGCATCTTAGTGAAGGTCTACACAACCATTTCCCAGCTGGTCTTGGGAAAAATGACTTCTTAGAGCCTCAGTGTCCTTGTCTGTGAAATATATTACCCTGTCAGGATGTTGCCAGAATTAGAAAGAATTCATACAAAGTAATCTAGTACATAGCAGGCCAATAAAGGAAAGATATTAAAAATAATAATAGGTTGTAATGTACCCCAAAAGATACCATAGTCTTCTATAATAATAATTATAGAAAATAATTATAATAATTTCAGAAAAACATTCACCAAAATATACATGCCTGCTGATCTAACAGTCACCATCCAGGACTACTGGGGAGGAGGTTTGGGACCCAGCAGGGGAAAAAACATTTTTAAATGTTATGGGCCCCTTAGCAAAAATAGACTTGTAGGCTCTGCTCCTGTGGCTCAACAGGCTAAGGCGCCAGCCACGTACACCTGAGCTGGCGGGTTCGAATCCAGCCCGGCCGCAAACGACGACGGCTGCAACCAAAAAAATGGTCAGGCGTTGTGGCGGGGGCCTGTAGTTCCAGCTACTTGGAAGGCAGAGGCAGGAGACTCGCTTGAGCCCAGGAATTGGAGGTTGCTGTGAGCTGTGATGCCACAGCATTCTACCCAGGGTGACAGCTTGAGGCTCTGTCTCAGAAAAAAAAAAAAATAGACTTGCAATGTGTATTGGCTTCTGGCTGTCTAGCCACCTCGTCAGCGTTTGTAGACCTGGGGTCCAGGAACAGAATCTGGCATGTACAAGGGACACCCCTATTACCTTACTTTGATTAATTCACATTGTAAGCCTGTATCAAAACATCACATGTATCCTGTAAATATATACAACTATTATGTGTCCATAATAATTTTGGGGGACAGAATCTGGCATGTACAGAAGCACTTGGCGGCTGCATCACAGCACCATGCGAAGGCCCCAGCCAGCCGGCAAGTGGAGGCTGAAATCCAGCCACAAACCCACACGTTAAGCCCAGCCCTGGGACCAGGGGAGCAAGTGCTCAAATGTACCTTTTACTTGGCACAAAAGCACCAACTGCTGTTTTCCCCTCTTGCTGTATCTAATGGGCACAAGTCGTTGTGCATATTACCTGTGCCACAGCAATGCTTTCTTTGCTTGTTTTGTTTTTTGAGTTAGATGGCCAATCTCGAATAGTCAGGAATTTCATATAAGCATCTGTACTTCTGGCTTCTTTTGGAAGAAATGGATGTTTTTGCCGCAATAAGCCCACCTTCCTTTCTGACAAAAGATCTGCATTTAGCTGAGTGGGAAGGTCTCTCTCTGCTCACTCCAGAGCCAGCAGATTCTCCGCAGGCCCCGCCCATTCTGCTACCTGCCAGCCCGTGTTCTCCATAGGCCCCTCCCACTCTACCTGCCGGCCCATTCGTTCTCTGCAGGCCCCGCCCACTCTGCCTGCAGGTCCCCTAACGCGTGTCAGGTTTCCCACTCTGGGGCTTGCAAATACCCTGAGCTATCTGCTCTGACTTCCAACCGGTGGCACAGGTGCCTACAGGGGGGCAGCAGTCTAGCGCATCTCGTGAATGACAGGTGAGGGACAACATCCTTCAGGACACAGAGATTGCGGAGCAAGGCCACTCCCTGTTCTTCCAGGGAGAGTGGAAACACTGTTGGCAGCTTTAGGTGATGCCAGCAAAACTCAAGCAATCTCCTGGGCTATTTCAATCCCTTCTTTTTCTTTTTCAAAACAGCCAGGAGGAGAAGATAAGTACGCGGAGATAAGCCATGCCCCCTACTGAACCACTGGCAAAAAAAAAAAAAAAAGCCAAAAAAAGAATCACTCTGACAATGCTCAGACAGTTCGTGGAATTCTCAGCTCAGCTTGATAAATTCAACATTCGGGGAAACCACGATGAGCCCCCTGATTTCTGTCCACGACTTTGGGTGCTGGTTAACTGAGGTTAATGAAGTGAAGAGCAGTATCCACTATTCGCAGATACGTTAAGCTGATTACTGTAGCTTAGCCTAATTTCAACATACGGATCTTTCCACTGGACAACACGGCGCTGTTATCTGGTTTTCTCTCCCCGGAACTTTTCTCTGGACAATGCAAACAGAAATACTAATCAAGCTACTTTTACCTGTCTCAGGCGAAAAACAAGATTTTCAAACTCAATACTGATGCAACCCCTCGGTTCCCGACAGCCAAGCGTGGGAGAATTTCTAAAACTATGCGGCAGCGCAATTACCAGGAAGAGGTGAGCTGGTGTTACCTAATAAAAATGCCATAAATATGGAATGATGAACTACCATGGGACATGAACTCATAGAAAAGGACACGTCGGAATGCGGGACAGTAAAAATCACACTTAAACTTTGTGTGACCTTGAAGAAGTCATGATGATCGGTTTTTCCAGGTCCCTCCAATGATGCTCAGGGTACGGCTGTTTTCCCAAGTTCTACTATCCAGTGAACTGAATTTAGACACTTTCTGAGTCTTCCTTGCTTGGACAGAGCCTCTCTTGACTCTAAAGGTTGCAGAGTTGCTCTTTGTACTCTACATCTTCAGGCAGTCTCGGCTAATGAAACAATTAATTCCATGGAGTCTTCGGGCTGTGGCAGTGGGTGCGAACCTCCTCTCTTTGATAATTTAGAACAGTGGAGAGTGGGGGTCAGATCTCCATGGGGTGGGGTCACAACTGAAAAAGTGGCTGTGGCACTGCGTTCTTGGATGGCTTTCTACAGCTGGTCCAGATTTTCCATGGGCTCACCTTTAAATTAAAAGAATTTCTGCACTTTCAAGAATTTGCAAACAAAGCCGCAAAGCCATGTGTGAGAATTATGAGATCCACTCCTATGCCCTTGCAAGGAATAGGTTACATTCCTTCTTCAATGCTTAAAAAAAAGCACCTCCATTTTTTTTTCAGAATGTCATGTATGTAAATGATCCCAAATTAATTTTTAACATATGCCCATGTTGTTCTGATTTATTAAACTTGAAAAAAATGTCCATTGTTCTCTTTTAACAGCTTTTGGCAACTTTGTCAGAAATTGAAATATATGAGCAAATTAGCAAAATAAGCACAATGATTAGCAAATACCATTCAGCAAATGCTAATAGTTCAAATACTCTACGATACACAAAAAAGCACAATAGTGGATTTTATAATGCCACATAAAGTTTCTTATTTAACTTCACTTTTGATTAGCAAAATATAATGAAATTACATAGAGAGTGGCAAATTAATATAGTTTCCAGAATAGTATTTTTACAGGTCTTTAAGCATTTTTGCTTTTAAGGTAATTATGTGTTATAGTACGAAGAATAAGAAGACTTGGATTAGATAGAATTCTGGATTTCTCCCTTTAACACCTTTGTGATGTATGGCAAATCACTTAACATCTCTGATTCCTTGTTTTATTTATGTATAGAACAGGGTTGGTGATACTCACGTCATAGGGCTGAAGGATTAAATGAGCCTATACGTAAAATGTCAAACTTGGTCCCTGACACAGTGCAAGGTGCTCAATAAAGGCAGCTCTCATTATTAGTAGTTTTTTTCGGGTGATGGTGATTTAAAATGTATAGGGATCTTTTTGTTTGTTTGTTTTTGGCCGGAGCTGGGTTTGAACCCACCACCTCTGGTATATGGGGCTGGTGCCCTACTCCTTTGAGCCATAGGCGCTGCCCTGTATAGGAAATTTTTAAAAAAATTTTACAAATAGTTAATTTTCAAATAATTAAAATGAGCTAGGTGAGGTGGTATGCATCCTAGCTACCTGAAAGGCTGAGGTGGGAGGGTCACTGCAGCCCAGCCATTCAAGGCTAGCCTGGGCAACATAGCTACAACAAAAACAAAAATTTAAAAAAATGGTCAAATAATTTATTTTAATCATGTATTTTTACCACCAAAATTTATTTATTTATTTTGTAGAGACAGAGTCTCGCTTTATTGCCCTCGCATTGAAATAGTTTACCAATTGCACAGTTCAGAATGGTGGACTGCAGTCCCTCCACCTAGAAAACACTGGTAAAGACCAGGGAACGACTGCACAAGTGCCAGACTGACCCAGGGTGAGGTTGTGCTGAGTGTTCTGTTCAGGGCTGCCTGGGCCCCACTCTGTGCCTTGCTCTGGGCCCCGGGGAGACTGGCTCTGGAGTCAGCAGGCCTGCTGGTTTCCTGGTTCCCTCCCCGCCAAGTCCTGGCTTTGGCTGTCACTGGGCTCCAGAATCATCGTTTCCTTCCCTTGCCCTCTCGTAGCTAGTAAGTAGCCCCATCTTCATCTGAACCTTACGAGATGAATTTTATTCTGGGATCCCACCAAATCCACAGGTCAAATAGGTGGTACAAAAGTCACCTAAATATTATTTGATCTTGGTGATCAAGGAGATATTTTGTTTGTTTCAGTTTTTTTGTTTCTTTTTTGAGACAGAGCCTCACTTTGTCACCCCAGTAGAGTGTCATGGCATCACAGCTCACAGCAACCTCAAACTCTTGGGCTCAAGCCTCCTGAGTAGCTGGGACTTCTCAGCACCACAACACCTGGCTATTTTTAGAGACAGGGCCTCACTCTTGGACAGTCTGGTCTTAAATTCTTTTTTTTTTTCTTTAGAGACAGAGTCTCATTTTGTCACTCTTGGAAGAGTGCCGTGGCGTCACGGCTCACAGCAACCTCCAGCTCTTGGGCTTAGGCGATGGTCTTAAACTCTTGAGCTCAAGCAATCCACGTGCCTCGGCCTCCCAGAGTGCTAGGATTACAGGCATGAACCACCGAGCCGAGCCCAGACTTGTTTTGTTTTTTAATGTAGACCCATACCCATTTTTACCTACTATAAGAAAGTCATACTAATTCATAGTTCTGATGAAACAAACAAACAAAATTTTCATGACATTTTATCTACCAAGTGGCCCAATATTAAAGGTTTGTCGATACCCTCAACTAAACTGAAAGTAAAAAAGAAAGCTTTGTAGAGGATGATGAGTTATCTGTCCCTGTTACCTTGTTACCTTACCTTGTTAGGTAAGAGACCCAATGAGTCTCTTACCACCTTTCAGATGAAAATATGAAAATCTGGCAATGACCAAGAAGCTTTCATAAGGCCTCTGATCTACTTACAGATGTAAATTAAAAGCATACAATTATATGCATATCATTTCTTTGGCCATTATAATAATCTAGGTCTGTTGTCTTCATCATCCAAAAATCTACAGTCGGTACACAGAATTCTTTTCCTGTATGAGTTGGTATCCCTTCCCTGAAAAGCCTGAGACCAGGAATATTTCAGATTCTAGATTTTTTTTTTTCGGATTTTTGCATAAATCTAATGAGATATCTCGGGGATAGGACTCAAGTCTAAATATGAAATTAACTTACGTTTCCTATATACATTTATAAACATGGTATGGAGGTAATTTAATACCATATTTTTAATAATATCATGCATGAAACAAAGTTTGTGTACACTGAACCATCAGAAAGCAAAGTGTCATTATCTCAGCCACCAATGAGCATCACCCATCGTTTCTGACTCTGGTTTTACAAGCTACTGATAAGCAGTCATTTTCCTTATACTCACTCACACATAAGCAGTTAAGAGTAAAAAATATGACATATATATCTGGCATATGCAGAAAAGTTACACTGCAGCTGAAGAGGGCTGGGAGATCTTTTTTCCCCTTGGGGACACTGAATAAACTGTGTATTGTGGGCTTGGTTTTGACTGTGACCCACTCCATGCAATCAGGCAGGATTTTCCATTTTATGGTGCCCTATTAGTACACAGAAAGTTTTAGATTGTGGAGTGCTTCAGGTTTTTTTTTTAGAGGCAGCATCTCACTTTACTGCCCTCCGTAGAGTGCTGTGGCGTCACAGCTCACAGCAACCTCCAACTCCTGGGCTTAGGTGATTCTCTTTCCTCAGCCTCTCAAGTACCTGGGACTACAGGTGCCCACTACAATGCCCAGCTATTTTTTTGTTGCAGTTTGGCCGGGGCCGGGTTCGAAACCGCCACCTCAGTATAGGGGGCTGGCGCCCTACCCACTAAGTCACATGCACCACCCCACTTCGGATCTTTGTATTAGGAATACTCAACCTGAAAAGAAAATCTGATTTGCTTAGGATAAATTTCACAAGTTCAGTGATATCTTCTGGTATTATTTATATGCTCCCATGTGAATTTTCAGTTAATTTCACTTGGATCTACTTAGCTGACTATGGATCAGAAGATGAGACTTAAATGTTACTGTACAACTAACTGATAGTGGGAGTCTGTTCTCCACAGGTCATCTGGATGAGCTACAGTTATAGTCAAATGTTTACAATGTTTTACTTATCCTGTTGCCATGGAGATTAAAAATCAAATTAAAACTCATTTGTCAGGGTCACAGGAATGTAGAAAGAAATTTCAAGAAAAACGTGATTTTGATTACGTATCATTCCAGTTGTTTAATCTCCCAATTTTGACATGCTTTTGCCTACTCAGTATCAACAACAAAGCTCAGCACTTCTGAAGCTACTGACTCACATGAGCCTGTACAGTGCATGGCCCAGATGCAACACATCTGGCGGTCAGCTTGGGTTGGCCACCGGCTTGAAGGAAAGAGAGAGGTCTGGGATGATTCCCAAATGTCTAGATCTGGTGACAGGGAGATATGGCAGGGCGAGTTTGAGGAGAAAAAGCTGGATTAGGAGCTGTTGACCCTGGATTCGCTGTGTTGCACCAACAGAGAGAGACGGCCAGCAGAAGGTTGGCCTTGCCTCTCTGTGGTTCTGGGTAACAGCATCCAATGAGAGGCACTAGAAAAGAGGCTTGAGGCTGACCCCACCTCACTGTAAAATAAACAATTCCAGCCCTCACCCTGTCCTCCCACACGGTCTGTCCTTTCTGCCTCTTCACCTGACATTCCAGTTCTCCTCCCACCACACTCTGCCACGTTGGCCTCTTTTCCGTGTCTTAAACTTGCCAGGTCGGTCCCCACCCTTGCACTTGCTCTTCTGTCTGCCAAGGAACGCTCTTCCTCAGAGCCTGGGAGAAGGGCAGCTCCTCACCTTTCAGGTGGGGCCGGCTTCATGCCTGTGCTGCCTGCACCCCTCACTCAGAAGGGCTCAGTCCTCGGTTTAATGCTTTGCTGTTGCGGTCTTGAAATTCTTGATCATTTTCCAATGCTGGGCCTGCAATTTCCTTCTGCCCTGGGCCCTTGCAAAGAATGTAGCTGGTTCTGCTTTCAGGGATCATATTGGAAGTCCCCTCGACAGGAAGGTCTCTCTCCTGGGCACATGTTCTAAAGCAAACCCTCCCCTAGAAGTCACTATCACATTCTCCCATTCAGTTTTCTTTATAACAGTTTTCATTCTTTCACACATTTTCATTTATGTGTTTATCTGTGTATCATCCAGTCCCTTTCTGTTGGAATGCAACATGAACACCTAGAAAGACCAGTACATACTCAGTGTGTGAAACATTAATGAACCCCAGATATATTTGCTGAATAAACTATTCCAGGAGCAGAAACTGATGGAAGCAAGAGAGTCACTATGCTGAATATAATGGAGATTATTCGAATGTATTTGATATTTACATGCCTCTTGATCAATAATAAAATTTGTGGGGTGCTGGCTTAAACAGATAAATTCTAGCTTCACCAGGAGGATCTTTCTCATGAAAGATTTCAAAGTCTGGATTCAATACCTACTTTTGCTACCTATGTTATATGAGCCTAAAATAATAATTTTAGTTTAGTCTGTATTTTTTAAAGAGGTCATTGGTATGCCTTACAACTGCTTTGCACTCTATGGCTCAATAAAACGTGTTCATTTATATTAACTAGTTTGACATGGTCAGCAACTCTATAAAAGAGATAAAGGGAGCTTTGATTTCGTATTTTACAGGTTCCTTCAACTCAGTACACTCCAGCTATTGGACCTTGGCAAGAATAAGTGATTGAAAATCACAGAATGTCAGAGCTGAAAGTTACGGCTGAGATTATTTCTTCCAACGCTCTCATTTGTAGGTGAGGACGCTAGGGTCTGAGTGCACAGGACCTTGAGACAACAGTGTGGTAGGGATTTTGGTGGAACTTGATCCCTGATATCAGTGAGCTCTTTCCATTGGACCTTTCTAGCCAGTGAATTACCCAACCTTTGCCTGCAGAGGGAGCAATTTTTAAATGAGAATTTACACTCCACTTCTAAAATTTTGCTTATTATCGTAAATCATCTCCTTTAAGCTTATTAAATTAATTGCTGAATGAAGGAGGATAAGGAAAGAAGGAATAAAAGCAGGAAGGGAAGAAGGGAGGGAGGAAAGAAAGGAGGCAGGAAGGGAAGAAAGAAAGAATGGAAGAAAGGAGGCAAAGAGTGGGGGAATACGTCTGATGAAATGAATTGCTTACTATTATACTCTACGTGAGTAATTTATTTAGATCTTTATGCACTTGTCTTTTATTTTACTTCTCTTATGAACATTCTCCTCAACTTTTTTCCCCCATGGGTTGGGGGAGGAGGACTGCCTCTTGCTACTGTGGAGGGATTTCCTCCCCCAGGGTAACCCTCCTGGCCGCTCACCCTTCCGTTTCTCACCCTGCAAAGCCCAAGTGTTGTTTCATTCATGTAATAGCTCTGTGGATCTCCGTTGTGGAGAACTCACTGGGGATTTTCTCTTTCCCTTCCTTTCCGGCCTTACAAGACAGAAAATCCTAACTTGTCCATAGGTCACATGCAGGACTCCTAGGTTGCACTACCTTAGGGACCACTGACATTGAATCCTGGAGTTGGCCCCACGTAGGACACAGCATGAGTGGTGCAGGCTTCCTGCTTTGCTCCCAGCCAAGAGTCCCACTGGGAACCCTAGACATTGCTATGCCAATGGCAGGGTGGGCAAATGTAACTCAGGAGTGACACACTACTGAGTACATTATGGTCACATATCTAAGACACTCTTGCTAAATCTGAGCTCAACAACAATGAACTCAACATTTTGAAGCCCGTCTGTCTGATTCCTCAGTTGATATCACATCTATCCTCTTGCCATCTTTATTAATTAAGATGACCTTATTTACAGGTCTCCCTAATTACCAACCAGTTCTCCATAATATTTTATAATCCACTTAAATCTTGAGCATAGTGATGTCATAATTATGAAAGTGACCGGATTCGCATGAAGTAATTGCTTAATCTTAAGAACTAAATGGCAACTGTGAAAACAGATGAAGTAATTAGAGGAAGAAACTTTTTGGAAGCGTCAAGACCTTTTAAAAACAATTAGTACTGGCTAGCAATAAAATTCTGCTCTCAGAAATTGCACTTAAAGGAGAAACATGAATTAAGGAAAAACATCTGCTCCTAGAGGGTAAGCCACTGTACTTCCTAAAAACTGGTTCCATTTTCAATGAAATTTGTGTTCGTTGAAAATGAATGTATGGATATCAACCATGTCTTCAAAGAGCCCCAGCTCAGACAGCAGCAAACTAATGATGCAGCCAGTGTAGAGCTGGACAATTTTTTATGATTGACTTTTCCAGAACTCTGCTCTTCTCTCCTTGAGAAAACTACCCCAAATGCTGCTTTCTACCCTGGCCAGTCATCCCCCTAGATGGGACACATCTGTTTAGAGGTGTGGATTGTAGTTGCTCAAAACTGACTCTAGGCTATTTAAAATAATTATATTAACAGTTCAAGTTTTGCTTTGAGCTGATCTGTTTTTCAACAGAGCTAAGAAGTCTCCAACTAAAACTGAGAAGTAGTGGGCAGTGAAGACAGCCGAAATGGGGTGTGGGCTGGACCTTGCACGTGTGTCCTGGAATTGTTCTTTCTCTGTTCCGAAACAGGGTAGACAGAGTCTTTGACCTCCATGTTGCTCAGAGACAGGGACCAACTTTTAAGGGAGCCTGAAATTCAGAATTGTCAAGGTCTGACTCTCCGAGAAAATCACTAACCAAGTACTAAGTATTGATTGGCTAACCTCTCAGAACTTACAAACAGGACCACAGCGGTCTCGAGATTTAGTAAGCAGAGAGAGACCCATCACTGTTGATTCTAGAGCTGGCTGTGGTGACTAACAGCTCTCGAAGTTGTTTTCTAAATCATTTAGGGACAACATTTTCTTTTTTTTCTTTCTTTCTTTATTTTTTTTGTAGAGACAGAATCTCACTTTATCGTCCTGGGTAGAGTGCCTTGGCGTCACACAGCTCACATTGACCTCCAACTCCTGGGCTTGGGTGATTCTCTTGCCTCAGCCTCCCGAGTAGCTGGGACTACAGGAGCCTGCCACAACGCCCGGCTATTTTTTTGTTGCAGTTCCACCGGGGCCAGGTTTGAACCTGCCACCCTCTGTATATGGGCCAGCGCCCTACTCACTGAGCCACAGGTGCCACCCAGGGACAACATTTTCAGTCCAGCTAATCAATTACAAATTGTAGTGGGCCCGAAATACTCACTTACTGCATTACTTGTATGCTAGATTTTATCATTTTATCTAGTTATGTCACTTCATATAGTAAAAAATGCTGAGCAACTAATGTAAAAAAAAACTCTTTAAAATGTTTTATCTGAAACTTTACTCACTTGCACGTTGCTTCTGATAGTACTTCCAATACACATAGAAATATAAATTTTTTATATTACGGAAAAAAATATTTTGAAGTGTTTGAGCCTTTAATGCAATGGTTCTCAACCTTCCTAATGCTGCAACCTTTTAAGACATTTCCTCGTGTTGTGGTGACCCCCAACCTCGGCATTAGGAAGGTTGAACCACTATAGCGAGTCTGATCAAAACACAGTTATGTAAAATAAAGTAGCCGGAGGTCATTATTCCCGATCATGTACACAGTCTGCCCTCTAGTGTTTCTTTCTTAAATCCTACCAAATTTTAGACCACACTCTTAATCTCAAAATGTTGGGTTAATAGGATTAGGAACTGTGTCATCAAATTAATAGAACAAAGCTAAATCCCTGTCGCGGATGAAAATTAAAGCAGAGAAAAGTGAAGGTTCTTCCAGAAGCTGTTAGCAACGTCACTGGGGATATTGCAAAGTTAGTGGTAAATATTTAAAAGTTTCATTCGGTAAGTAGGACATTGAGCAAAAGAGGAGTTAGTGGAAATGATATATATGAAATGTGGGAACTGCATAAGTACTAGTTCAGCTGCTAATTTTTTATAGTGTTAGAAAGACATTCTAAATATTGATTAAATAATGGAGATTTCTGAGGGGGTTTTAAAAGCAAATATACATAAAGCAAATAAATATCTTCTTGGGGGAAGTTAAGATCATCCAGCTTATTTTATAGATTTAACTTTATTAAAGTATACAATTGTTGTTATTTATTTAACTTTTCTTAGTCAAGTTTTAAGCCTTTGTATTTGGGATGTTCTTGATTAACATATATCACAGTGAATTTAAAAAGAAATTTATCTGAAAAGAAAAATATGTGTGGGTTTTATAAGGCGTGTGAGAAATACGTGTGAAGCTGTTTTTGCTCGCATAAAAAAATAAGTAGTGAATCACTGTAGGTAAAAGCTTGAGTACTAAGAATTCTGGAGGGAAAAAAATTGCCTCTAACTTATTTTAATTAATTCCGTATTTAGAGATGTTTACTATTGACAGGAAATAAAATGGAGTTTGGATTCTATAGGGCTGTGATCCACGTTATCCATCGCCTTGAATTTCAAGTGCTTCCCTTCAGATGGTGACTTTATTTAACTGCTGAGAATAATGTAAACCAAATAGAAGCCCGGGTTGCTTTGTTTGTTTTCACTTAGATTTCAAGCTTCCTTGTATCTCAGGCACATTAGCATAAGTGTCTAAAGTCATAAAGAAAAATTGACAGTAAAAATGCTTCGGAGCCCCACGTGTTTTCAATTGATGCTGACAGAGACGAGCCTAAGGGAGGCATTTGATATGGGTTTATTTTTCCTTTGCAGTAACCGTGGGAACATGAAGCCACCACTCCTGGTGTTTACTGCGTATCTGCTATGGTTGAAAGATTGTCACTGTGCACCTGCGTGGAAGGATAAAACGGCTATTGGTGGCAACCTGAAGAGTATGTCGGATTCTTATCTGTGCCTTGTCCTGTTCACACATCGGCATCTCCCGCTGGCCTGTACCGTGAGGAGCAGTTGAGAGAGAACCACATTCACGACGTTTCCTGGTGACACATTCTGCAGGCATTTAAATCAAGGCGTCATGATGCCAAACATCTGGATAAAAATAGAAAATTCCAATCAAGTCTCTGCAAACATTCACATTTCCAGATGTTTGCTTTGTGTGGATAAAAGCTGCCAGCTTTTTCACTGCATTTTTTTGGTATCAGCCAGCTGGTTGATGTCTCAGTGAGGCTTTAACGAACAGTGAAATACTTTTCTAGCCTTTGAAAAAAATTTAAACGATTAGAGTCATTTGTGCAATTATTCTTAAGTTAGCAGGGAAAAAAGGTTACAAATAATTTCATCAAATCTGGTTGTTCCGTGGCCATTCACTTGTGACTTTTGGTGATATGTGTTTTGGGTACTTAACACTTAGAAGATAAATTAGCCAAACTGGACCTCACTTGGAGCTATAGTTAAATCCAGAGACAAGAGTAAACTCCTTAGGAGGCTACATTGGCTATTGTGAAGACAGAATAACAATGATTTTTTTTTTATATTAAAGGTGTGCAAGGCCAAGGCATGGTGATTCATACCTATAATTTTAGCACTTCAGGAGGCCAAGGTAGGAGGTTCAGTTGAACCCAGTAGTTTGAGACCAGCCTGGGCAACACAGCAAGATCCCATCACTACAAAAAATGTAAAAAGTAATTGGGCATGGTGGCATGTGCCTCTGGTCCCAGTTACTCTAAAGGTTGAGGTAGGAGGATCACTTAAGCCTAGGAGTTCATGGTTACAGCAACCTATGATTCTGCTACTACTGCACTCCAGCCTGGCTGACAGACCCGACTCTAGCTCTTAAAAAATAGAAAGAAAAAAGAAAGGAATATGGGGGCCGGGTACAGTGGCTCATGCCTGTAATCCGAGCACTCTGGGAGGCCGAGACAGGTGGCTTGCCTGAGCTCAAGATTGGAGACCAGCCTGAGCCAGGGCTGGCTTTTCTCTAAAATAGCTGAGCGTTGAGGCAGGCACCTATAGCCCCAGCTATTTGGGAGGCTGAGACAAGAGAATTGCTTGAGGCCAAGAGTTTGAGGTTGCTGTGATCTATGACACCATGGCACTCTTCCAAGGGTGACAAAGTGAAACTCTGTTTCCAACAACAACAACAAAAAGAAAGGTATATGAGAGACACCCACTGAGTTATTAAGGCATCTCATATTATATGAGATGCTTTCTAGGTTTGATGCTTCCTTAAAAGGTAATTAAAGCCAAAAGAAATAGGAACCGTTCAGTATAGTTGAGATTCCCAGGCAGGCGTTTGTAATGAATGGTTTGTGAAGACAATGTGAAATTGTCTCTAATATAAATACACTTGAGTCTAAAGGAAAAAAAAGATATATGAAAATAAGACTGGAGGAAAAATGACAAGAATGAGATTAAGCAAACTCCTGCTTGTTTAGGAGCTGGGAAGTGAGGAACAAAGGGACTGTCCACACGGCAGCCGATAGCCAATTCATTCTGATCTGCTTTCAGAATATGAGGCTATGACAACAATTAAGCCTGTGTTTAGGGGATACAAAATGTTGGTGAGCTCATTGTTCTGTAATCCGGTCAGATATCACAGAAAAAAACTGTAACGTGTCTTTTAGGTTTTTCTGAGGCTGGGGAGATAAATGTAGACGAAGAGGTGAAGAAGGCCTTGATCGGTATGAAGCAAATGAAAATTGTGATGGAAAAGAAAGAGGAGGAACATTCCAATCTAATGAAAACCCTGAAGAAATGCAGAGAAGAAAAGCAGGTACAGTAATTAAAAAGAATATCTATTCTCAAACGGATCTGAATCGTAAATACTGCACTCATTACTACAATTGGTGAATTACTTCTTTTCCCTAATGATACATTTTCTGGAGAGCTGTTTTTATTAGGGGAAAAGTTTGCCGGAAACTTCACCTTTCTTCAAAGACGTGTTCCTTGTACAATAGGCCTCTGCAGGACTCCAACCCCAAGAATTTGGAGGATTCATCTCTGAGACATTCTACTTTCTCAAAAAGACTTTATCCCTAATTCTTTCTGAGTTAGCATGTTGGGTCAAAAGTGTTCACGGAATTTTGGGCTAGATGAGTGATTTTCAAATGTGACCGGCTGGAGAGGGTCCGGCTGCCTGTCACTGTCAACCAATTTGCAGAGACAAGCTTTCTTTGTCAGAAGGTAATTCTGGAGAACAGCAAGAGTAGCCTCTCAATTCTATATTGCCTCAGTTAGAATTCTACTAATTTTTATAATGAAATATAAGGAAACCAACCTAGAAAATTTTAACTTTATCTGATAAGAAGTAACATCAAAGCAGTCTTCATTCTAACAACGCAAAATGTTTAAACAACAGAAAGGTGATTTTCACTTAACAAAATATCTAAGAGAATTACCAGAGAACACATTATCAAAGTAACCTTTACTCTATCAATATCACAACACCTATTGTCTATGGGTATTGCCTCCTCAGAGTCTCCGGAGGTAAACGGCTTACAATCATAGTGAAACCTTAACGAGATAATCCCAGGAAAGGATGTGTGGGGAGGAATGTGAGCTCAGCATTAGCTGCACTGCCTCAGTTTAGCTTCTCAGACTCCATCTTATAGGCCACTTTTCTTGCTTCACAAAGCTTTTGATTTCTCAACCCTATAAGGAAAAAAAATGAGTGCTCAAAAAATTGTTAGCATTAAGTTTCCTGCAGACGACAGATAGATGGCTTGTGTTTTTTAATCCAATCAGCCAATCTACGCCTCTTCAGTGAGGAATTCAAGCCAATGACATTTATTGAGATAATTGATAAATGTGATAACATTCTATTCATCTTATTTTGTGAACGTCCATTGGTAGTTTTGTCTTTTGCATCATTGGGGAAACTAGGTTCTGTCCTATAATTTTCTGGGTGTTTACTTTGCTGAAGGTCCATTGTGATGGTCAGTATGTAGGATAGGTTGAAATATTTCCTGTAAAA
>CAUYRH010024053.1:0-17943 GCA_963574655.1 Perodicticus potto | reverse complement strand
TGATTTTGTTTACATATTCAAAGAACCAACTTTTTGTTTCATTGATTTTCTGAATGATTCTTTTGTTTTCAATTTCATTAATTTTTTACTTAATTTTGACTATTTCTTTCCTTCTGGTTAGGTTTGGGATTAGAATATTCTTTCTTTTAGATTTTCCAAGATGATTCATTATCTTGATAATATGTTGTCTTTCTATTTTATTGGAAGTAGGCATCTAATGTGATAAATTCCCTCTTAAGACTGCTTTTGCAGTATCCCACAGTTTTTAGTTAACTCGTAGCTTCATTGCTGTTATGTTCTAGGCATTTAACAATTTCTTCCTTTATCTATTCCTTGACCCAGTTGCCATTCAGCATAAGATTTTTTAATTTGCATAGCTTTGTGTGGGGATGACAGTTTTTGTTGGAGTTGAGTTCCACCTTTATTGCCTTGTTATTGAGAAGATATAAAATATCATTTCAATTCTTTCAATTTTGATGAGTTTTAATTTGTATCCTAGGATATGGTCTGTTTTGGAGTGTATTCCATTGGCTGATGAGAAGAATGTATATTCCTTAGCTTTGGGATGGTGTGTTCTGTGTATGTCTATTAAGACCAACTGTTCTAGGGTTACATTTATGTCCCTTGTATCTTGTTTAGTTTCTATTCAAGGGTCAGCTGTACTTCAAATGAGATGAAAATTCATCCTCAGTTTTGGCCATGTGAGAAAGTCTCCCAGATTTAATTTTGCATTAACAGAGACCATATTTTAAGTCAGATCATCCCAAACATACTCTAAATTTTGTGAAAATCTTTATGGCTTTTCTCATTTAGTATGTCAATCACAGCTAAACTGAAAAATTGTCAGAAACTTTTAATGTTTGTATACATAGATGAGTGTGGAAACGGATTTATATATAGTTTTTTTAAACAAAGTGTCTATTATCTAGTTATTAGTTTTTAAGAAGTTATTTCTATATCTTATCTGGGCACTTATGTGTATAACTTTCACTCAATCTGTACAAAAACAAAATACGTAAACAAAATGTGTACTCTTAATATTCTGAAATAAAAACCAAATTTTCCTTTAAAACTTATGACTATATTGATATAGATGTAGCTGTAGATATAGATAACTATTTTATCTCTGTACACCTATATGATGTCTATATCTCTAGCTATCTATATATGGTATTTTTCAAACAGTTTTTGTTTATCAGTTTGACATGCATATTGATCAGCTAGATGGATAAATATTTATAGGTGGATATAGATATATAGATGTATATAGTTGTAAAAGTCATTTACATACTCAGGATGTACTATGAATTAAAACCAACTTTCTACATGCTTTACTAAGGTGCTGTTAGAATTTAGGGAAACATTCAAGGCCTGATGGCACTAATGGCAGAGAGATCAGGAAGGGGTGGATGCTGCTAAAACCCTGCTGAGGAATGAGGAATGAGCCATCTGGATTTCCAGCTGAGGCCAATTGGATCCAGACAAGAGCTGCCAGTGGGGATGGTCTGTATCTGGATGAAGGCCACCCCTTCCTAAGGAAGTGGGCTGGCTCCAGAGCAGACAGAAAAAGATGGTCTTCTCAGGAGAAGGAACTTGGAAGACAAGTTCTCTCAGAGATCACAATAGGGACAGACATGTTATAATTATTAACACTGACTGAAGGCCAACAAGATGATGAGGACTGTTGAGAACATAGAAGCATTCTTGGTTTCTGTCCAGGGAATCATTTATTCTGATAGAGAGGCCAGCTCTTTGGTGCTTTTGCCCCTTAAATTTTTGCTATGCAGAGAAATCTTTTTATTTGAACCAAAGAGAACAAACATTTTATTTTATCAACCTCATCCCATAAGTTATGTTTCCACTGAAAAAGTCTTTCTTCTGATACTACTGTTGTTATTTCTTTACTCTTATTACTTTGGCATCAACCCTAACAGAAAAGAAATTTTTCCTGAGTCATTTACATTTTTCTTTTTTTTTAGTTTTTTTTTTCTTTTTTTTTGAGACAGAGCCTCAAGCTATTACCCTGGATAGAGTACTGTGGCATCACAGCTCACAGCAACCTCCAATTCCTGGGCTCAAGTGAGTCTCTTGCCTCCGCCTCCCAAGTAGCTGGGACTACAGGCACCCGCCACAACGCCCGGCCATTTTTTGGTTGCAGCTGTCATTGTTGTTTGGTGGGCACGGGCTGGATTCGAACCCACCAGCTCAGGTATACATGGCTGGTGCCTTAGCCCCTTGAGCCACAGGCACCGAGCCCATTTACATTTTTTCTAGTAGTGTCTACTAGATATAGATAGTCCCCAAGTTACAAACATCCAACTTAGTACAACTTGCACCTTTGAATGAAATCTCTTACAGATGATTGAAAGGTGTACCTGTTTTAACTTACATACAAATTCAACTTTAGAACAAACCTATGGAAACTGTCTCGTGTAACCCAGGGACTACCTGTACTGTTTAGTAAAATTATAGCTTTACTTTCATAGATTAACTAGTTAGTAGATTTGTGTAAGCACTATATTAATTCTAGAGCTGGCTAAAGGAAATCTCGTTATGTATTGTAATTCATTTATTGGGTTTGCTATGGTTTGATCATGTCCCCCAGAAAACATGTGTTAGAAACTTAATCACCAGTGAAACAGTGTTGAAAGGTGGGGCCTACTGGGAGGTCCTTAAATCACGAGGGCCCCACCATAGGAATGGATTAATGCCAATTATAAACGAGCTATAAAAGGGCTTGAGGCTACAACTTCCCTTTCTTGCTTTCTTACTGTGCAATGCGTTCTGTCATCTTATGACACAGCAAGAAGACCCTCGTCACATGTGGCATTTTGATCTTGGACTTCCCAATCTCCAGAACTATAAGAAATAAACCTCTGTTCTCTATAAATTATCATTCTATGGTATTTTTTTCAAAGCTTCCCCAAAGAGACTGAGATAGGGTGTGAAACGAGATCATGGTGAAATTTTGTCTAAATAAGTGATTTTTAGTGGCATGCTTTTTCTTCTAGTTTTATTGAAGTATAGTTAACAAATAAAATATGTACATTGTATATATACATTTCTTAATATATATGCTTTGTGTATAATACAAAGAAATGCTTTGTATATATACATTGAGAAATGATTACCATAATCAAATTAATTGTATATACATCACCATACAAATTTACCATTTGTGTGTGTGTGTGTGTGTGTGTGGAGGCGGTGAGGACAATTAAGGTCTATTGGGCTGGATGTGGTGGCTCATGCCTGTAATCCTAGCATTCTGGGAGGCTAAAGTGGGGGGATTGCTTGAGCTCACAAGTTTAAGACTAGCCTGAATAAGAGCAAAACTCTGTCTCTAAAAAATAACTGGGCGTTGTAGCAGGCGCCTATAGTACCAGCTACTTGGGAGGCTGAGAAAAGAGGGTCACTTGAGCCCAAGAGTTTGAGGTTACTGGGGCTATGACGCCATGGCACCCTATCGGGGGCAACAAAGTGAGACCCTGTCTCAGAAAAGAAAAAAAATAATTAAAAAGATCTTTCTTTAACAAATTTCAAGTGAATAATACAATATTATTAGCTATAGTCAACATATTGTACATTACAACTCCAGAACTTGTTCTCTAATTGAAAGTCTGTACTCTTTGACCAACAGCTCTCCATTTCCTTCATCCCCCAGCTCCTGCCAATCACTCTTTCATGCCTCTATAATTTCAATTTGCTGAAACTCCACATAGAAGTGAGATCACACAGTATTTGTCTTTCTGCATCTTGTTTATTTCACTTAGCACAGTATATTTCACATTTATCTGTCTTGTTGCAAATAGTGTGATTTCCTTCTTTTTTTATGAATAAATATTCTTGAGTATCTAATGTGTAATATACACATTATATGTTATATATAAAAACATATTTTCTTTATCCATTCATACGTCAGTGGATACTTGGGTTATTCCCACATCTTGGTTAATATGAATAATACAGCTGTGAACATGGGGGTGCAGATATATCTTCAAGATACTGATTTTGTTTCCTAGGATATGTACCAAGAAGTAAGATTTTTGGATAGTGTAGTAGTTCTATATTTAATTTTTTGAGCTGTACATTTCCACTAACAGTGCACAAGGATTTCCTTTTTTTCCACACCCTCAACTCTTATAATAGTTATTCTAAAATGTATGTGTTGATATGTTATTCTGGTTTTTGTTAAATATGTAATTTTTTAAAGTCAATGTTAGATCAAGGGAATTCAAGGTGATTGCTATGTTTATTGACTTGACCTGTTCTAGTGCAGAATGAGTCTTTGGTATTAGCCACTTCTCTGCACATTGGTATCATGAAAAGCATTGGAGCCATGAGCACCATGTCAAAGGATTCAAAGCAAAAGTCGTTCTCGGGAATTTTTCTTCATTAACTATCCTCATCAATTTTATTTATTTTTTAATTGAATGAATTGGTTTTGATACTATTTTGACAAGAACTAAACCATGGTTTATTATTATTAAAATTTTGCATCAGATCCACTGGAAAATTCGATTTTTACTGGTTATATTTTAACCACTTCTTGAGCTTTTGATTCATTTGTTTTAGAGTAGACACCAGCTATGTGCAATTTTGCAAAACCATCTCAAGCCAATCGGATGGATACCTTTTAATAAGCCATTATTGCAAAAATGTTTAGCTGTATATTATATTCAGTAATCTAAGGGTTTCAATACTAGCCTAGTTTTTGTCTCATTTCTTCCTCCTTCAGAATGCTGATTGTACTCTGTATATTGTAACATATTGCTCATTTGTCTCTGTACATGAGTCCAGAAAATTAAACCCATCAAATTTTATATTTCTGGTATTCAAACCCTTTCATATCTATGAATACCGAAGACTATTATTAATGTGAGGGCCTCAGTCTTTCTACTATTGACAGTAAGTAAATTAATCTAGACTTTACCTTTTTGTTTCCTCTTTGTGGGATGTGATACTTGAATAGGGAAAACATCAAGAAGGAGGTTGGCTGTAGCAAGATGAAGCAAGGTCCTAATCACTAGATAAAATTAGTCATTGGAGGACCATCTCCCGGATAACAGAGAGTAGAATGAGAAAGGCTGAAACAGATGTGGGAAAATATAAAGTGAGGTGTCTAACATGGTCTGCCAGATCTGTAAACATAAAACCAAATAAAACAGCAAAAGAAGATTAACAAAATAATAGAGGGTTAAATAGTATTGTAAAAGACTATATTTCATTTAGGACTGTTTCTACTGGAACATATCACAAGTCTAAATAGAAAACAAAGGCTATTAAGTTGCAGTCAACCCATGAAATTATTACTGCAAACATTCATTACTTTTGAAGCTGCCTATTGACTGCCCCTTGCCTGAAGAAAGAATTATACACCCAAGTCACAATGGAACACAGTCACCGAGTTTCAGATATAAATTCATCAATCTGTTCCTAAACCCATGATATTGTTTCAAGTAAAATTTAGGTAAAATATATATGTATATACATACGTATATACGTATATACACACTTTTGCTTTTTAAAAAAATCACTTTGGTGACATATGTTACCTGACTTAAATCTAATGCTGAAAGCCAAAATATGCCAGATTTTGCACAGAAACCAAATTAGAATATTTTTGTATTACATTTAAATATATGGCAGGGAAAATATAAAACATCTGAAGATACAATTTTGAACAGAATCATCTTCCTATTATATGAATAGATATTGTTTATTTGTCATTTACTCATTCAAACAAACATTTCTTGGGCAGCTACTTCCTCCCAGATACTGAGGTAGGAATGAGAAAACAAAGTTGAATAACTCATGGTCCTTGTTCTTAAGGACAAGTAGACAGTAAGTCAAATGCTACAGGATAGAAGAAGTAAATGCAGCTTGGGAGTGTGTGTGTGTATGAGAGGCTATGGGAGCACAGAGGAGAAACATATAAGTGGATCTTGGTAGTTAAGGAAGGACTTTTTTACCATAAAGGTGACATACACTGAATTTTTAAGGGGTATCTTCATATTTTGCTTTGATGTAGGTAGAGCAAAGGAAAGAGGAAGTGCAAGTAAGTTGTTCTGGTAGAATGCTAAATGAAAATGTAGATTCCTAATACCCTCCTAAGTCTTTTACAAGGATCTAGACTTAATAGTACTAACATTAGAATTTGAGTATACACCATGCTGTTGGATTCTTGATCAAGGTAGGTTGCAAGATAGTACAGAAATCATGTTGAAAGTTGCTATTTTTATTTCTGGGGTATGAATTTTTGAGGATGACAAATTTAAAAAATTTAAATTTTGTTATGTGTTCCATATTATCAATTTTATCAGCTTAAAAATTTTATAGTCATGCTCTGCATAATGACATTTTGGTCACAACAGACTACATGTTAGACGGTGGTCCCATTAGATGAATATAATATTTTCACTGCACCTTTTCTATGTTTAGATATGTTTAGATACACAAATTACTTACCATTATGTTATAATTGCCTACAGTATTCTGTACAGTAATATTCTGTATAGGTTTGTGCCTGGGAGCAGTAGGCCTCACCATATAGCTTAGGTGTGTGATAGGCTGTACTATCTAGGTTTGTGTAAGTGCAATTCTATGATAAAATTGCCTAAAGATACGTTTCTCAGAACGTATTCCAGTTAAGTGACATATGACTATACTTTCTTTATTCGTTTGAGTTTAGTGAGGAATCCTCTGCTGTAATGCAAATCTAGGGAATGGATGATTCTCCTGTGTAACAAGGGCACCATTGAAGTGGTCTGATACACATCAGTTGTGATTAGAACAAAGTAAACTTCAGTTCAAGTTGAGATATCCATTTACATAGGGCTCCTGTTTACCAGAGTAAGAAATACTTTTTACAGGTCAGTGTACTTTCAAAATAGAACTTGATACATTTTCAGCATAAATAAGAACCTTTAGATTTCTATCTTACACTTACTGGGTCAATAGAAACTGGTTTGACTTACTGGTAAAGCTGTAGTTCTCTTGACTTGGCAGGGAAATATGGAAAACACTTTTTTTGATATTCCATAAAGATATTATAGTAAGGCCTATAAAGAAGAACATGCATATTCTGGAAGTAGTGAAATACAATTAAGGAAAAATGTAGTCAGATTTAGTTCTTTGAATAAAAGCATTAGACTCTGAACAGAAAAACTTGAATATTTGACGAGTTAGTTTGATTATCATAGATAGAAGGATTTTTATCATGTAATATGTATATGGTTGATTACAATGATCACATTATAACTAAGAGTATATCTTGTATATCATATATTTGGTATAATCATAGCCCAGAGAAAAATTGAATAATAAGGTATTTTAAGAAACCTAGGAATTAGGCTGAATTTGATGAAGCTTCCATTTAAGTTGAATTTATAGTGTCAGCCAAAGAGAGAGTCATTTTTCTGATATTTTTGGTACAAATTTTATACAACAAAATTACTTTTTTTCTATCTCACTTTTTAAAGCTTTGGCAATCGTTTAATGTATGTCAGTGGTTGAATTTCAAGTGCTCTGAAGACTATCTAAGAGCATGATGGATTTAAGTTAAACTATGGATTTGATTTCTTCAGTCTCTATGTTTCCCTTCCTCTTCCTTTCCTTTATCTTTCTTCGAGATGTATAAATCAAACTTTAAAATATTCCATTCATTTCTCATCTTATTGTTAACAACAACAACAATAACAATTTTAGCTGTGTAGTGTGTGTTGAGAGTCTAACATACATGTCTCCAATGTAGTGGGGTTTTCCTAAATCAAGATTGATCCAAGGGAAGTGGAGACATAAAAAAGCAACTGAGAGAGTGACCTGTGATGTATATTTTTTCAAGATTTGAACTTTTTTTGCTTACATCTGTCATTTGAACAGGTTTCCAGTCTCATCTTCTATATCCACCTCATGTTTGATATGCCAACCTCCTTAGATTTCTCGAAGTTCACCAAATTCGCAGTGCACTTTCATTCCCCTGTCTTTATTCATGTTAATTTCTCAGTCTCCATCTATTGAATCTTTTTACATTCTCATGAATCCATTCAACGGTCACCTCCTTAGTGTGGTGGCATGGGGTTAAATGCAAAGGGGCCTGGGCACAAGTTTCTCTTATAACAGCTTTCTTGAGCAATTTTTAAATTTTGAGCTATAATATCTTCATCTATAAATTGGGAATAAAATAATATGGTTGAGCAAAAAAATGTATTTTCACTTTTTTCCTTTTCTTTTTTCTTTTTTTTTGTCCATAAAGTTTGTGTGTGGGGGGGGAAGGGGGAAGAGCAGGAAGGGGAGGGGGAGGGTGTGTGGAGAGAGGGTAAATGGTGGGATCACACTTATGGTGCATCTTTTTCTCCTTTCAACCTTCCCCATTTGTGAAGATTTTTCTTTTTTTTTTTTTTTGAGACAGAGCCTCAAGCTGTCACCCTGGATAGAGTGCTGTGACATCACAGCTCACAGCAACCTCCAATTCCTGGGCTCAAGTGAGTCTCCTGCCTCTGCCTCCCAAGTAGCTGGGACCACAGGTGCCCGCCACAATGCTCGGCCACCATTGTTGTTTGGCAGGCTTGGGCTGGATTCGAACCCGCCAGCTCAGGTGTATGTGGCTGGTGCCCTAGCCCGTTGAGCCACAGGCACCAAGCCGAAGATTTTTCTAATTACTCTAACCATTTCCTCATAATCAGAATTTTTTCTTCCTATGTGTTATCATGCTTATTCTGTTTTGATAATAAAATTACTGTTTTATTTTAGTTGATTTTTTTATATTCCAGTTTATTAGGTTGAAATTCTCTTGAAGGCAGGGGCAACATTCTTTTCTATTGTATACAAGACATTTATTGAAAATATAATGGCATTTAATAAAATGAGAGTTACATGATTCCACTCTCTTCTCCCTTTCTCTAATTTTTTTTTTTTTTTGAGACAGAGTCTCATTATATCACCCTTGGTAGAGTGCTGTGGCATCACAGCTCACAACAACCTCAAACTCTTCGGTTTAAGCAATTCTTTTGCGTCAGCCTCCCAAGTAGCTGGGACTACAGGCACCTGCCACCATACCCAGATATATTTTTGTTGCAGTTGTCATTGTTATTTAGTAGGCCTGGGCCGGGTTTGAACCTGCTAACCCCAGTGTATGTGGCTAGTGCCCTCACCACTGTGCTACAGGCTCTGAGCCATAAAGCCTTGGCTTTTTGTTTAGGTTTTTGTCCTAAATTGTATACATCGTTAGGGTGATGATGAGATAAAAAGTATGACTGGCTCTTACCCTGCACTTTGCTTTATGGGGAGCTCTAAACACTTTGCAGCAGTAAAGCTTCTTTCCTCACTTTACCTTTGTAGTCCTTGTCCAGAAGTGCAAGGAAGAAGAAAGGTGTAGGTGATGAGTGAGTGAGAGAAAGAGAATGCATAAGAGAAAGAGAGGAGGGAGGGGGAGAGAGAGAGAGAGAAACAGAGAGCACCCACGACTGGGTAATGTTGGTGACAGAATACTTGGCATGCTTCTCCTACATCTGTTGGAAAGAGCCAGCCAAACCACCTGTTGCATTTCAATTCCCTACTCCTCAGGGACTTGATGCTTGCAGCAAAAGGCTTAAAGATAGCAGAATACATAAGAATAAAGTTTTGGGTCACCCAGTTTTTTACCCCAGGGATCCCCATGAGACCATTCTCTACCATAAGCTCTTTAATACACTATAGAACATTTCTGAAACAGTGCACTCTTTGTCTAGTCTAGTTTAAAACATTCTAAGGAACAAAGATTTCACTCATTTCTAAAGGAGATGAATCAGAAAATTCTATTGTTTACAAGGTCAAGAAGTGTGTCCCTGATTGTCAGCCAACAGAGTCACTTTCAGAACCTCCTCGTATTCTCTACCCCATTCCTTTTGTATGTTGGGTTTTGAATAGAGGAGGCTGTGACTTATCTTGGCCCATTAAATACCCTGCAGGGTGTTTTAACACACTGAAGAAAGGTTTAATCTGCTTCTATTAAAACCTGAAGATCTTTCACCCCTTTCCAGGAGCTCCTAACTTTAGGATGCTCTTTCTCTCTATGTCTCTCTGTGTCTGTTTCTCTCTCTTTCTCCCTGGTTCTATGTTTTTTTTAGTCACCATAGTTACACAGTCCCTAAGCCCTCCCTCCATAGGCTTATTTTTGAAGTGTTAATATTTATTTATTTCTCTCCCTCCATTCCTCTGTTCCTCCCTTTTCTCCTATCATGGTAAAAGTGGAAAATCTGCTTTCACAGTTTTCTAACTCAGAGAGTCTTTTCTGGTCAAATTGAGAAATTCAAAGGTGAGCTGTT
The DNA here is from genome assembly GCA_963574655.1 of Perodicticus potto. Lineage (NCBI taxonomy): Eukaryota > Metazoa > Chordata > Mammalia > Primates > Lorisidae > Perodicticus > Perodicticus potto. The sequence continues at coordinate 7,639 of CAUYRH010024053.1, read as the reverse complement.
CAACACCTTCATTTTGTAACAAAGGAAACTGATATCCAGAGTGAGGAAATGAGATACCAGAAATGATTAGGAAGAATTCAAGTCTCCCAAAGCCTAGCCCAGGAAAGTACCAACAATGTCCTTCCCAACATACAGAGAGGACACTGTCTCACTCCCTCTCTGTCTATATCAAGGGATCAACACTCCCCAAATGTGGTAACCAACTTCTGTGAGCATTTGCCATAAAGTCTCAGAGACAGTGTGGCAGCAGTCTCGGGAGTTTCCAGGAGTCCTGTACCTGCACCAACCTGTCTGGCTGGGTGTCAGGCTGCTCGCTCTGGGATGTCCCTTTCCAGGCTATGAAAATTCTCTGGCATATTTTAGAGGCTAGCATCCTGATCCTCACCTGGCTGTTGGGGATACTCAGCTAAAGTTAAGCAGCCACACCAATTCTGGCCCTTGTTTGGACAAAGAATTTGTATTTGGTTTTCATAACAAGCCCTCCTACCTCCTTTCATAGTGCAAGTCAATAGTGTGTATAGCTTGGGGTCATCTATCAAGGCTCTGGGACCTCACAGTTTAGGTTCAAGTCTCCGGGCTATCCTGATCTGCTCCTAGCCTTGAGGCCAAATACATCATTTCTTTAACACTCAGATTTCTCATCTATAAATTGAATATAAAGTAAAGACAATATTAGAACCTTCCTCATAGAATCGACTTGAGTATCGTGTTCAAAGCACTCAGTAAATACTAGCTATACTGTTCATTTCTACTCAATGTCCTCTGAGTAAAAGTGGAGTCACCACATTTGTTGCCTGACTGTCATTGGTCATTATTGGACTCCAGCCCCTCAAATATCCTTATTTCCTCTGCTCAGGTTTTTCTGAGAAGGTCGTAAGGTGACTCCCAGGTGCTCTTACACAAGACTGACCATACACAGCTCAGTGTCTTCCCAGCACCACTGCTGTGTTTCTGGGCTCTGCTGCCTCCCCTGGGTGCGAGTTTTGCTGCTCTTGCTCATGTCAGGTTGCTCCTGCACTGCTGCCCCTTCTGCTGGGGACTGTTGTGGCTGCTGAAATGGGGGATTATTGTGTAGTGTACTGGAGTGGAGGGAAAAGTCTTTTTTCCCATTATTTTGGCTTTATTAGAAGTTATAGTTTGGCTTTATTAGAAGTTACCCTTTATTAGAAGTTCCTTCAAAGTAGTAGGTAACTTGCATCCCCAATGTCTTTTAGTTTTTAACCACAGCTTGCTATCTTCTTGGGACCCAGATGTGAGTCCTCAGAGGACTAAAGTGGCAGAAACAATGTTGATTTTGTCAGATGAGGCGTTGGGCCCGATTTCTTCTTTCCTTAGGAAAAAATTATTGTCTGAGAGATTTCAGAGTCCCTTCAGCAAATAGACTAGCAGACAGATCTCTGGTCCACAACAGATCCCCAAGTATGTTTGAATCATAGCTAATGCTAATGTTTGGTTAATGCAACATGGCGGAATTCATATTAATAATATTTATCTGAGCTAAGTTAAAGATGTTATCACATTTAGGAGGAGGAAAATAAGACACAGTGTATGTGACCAGCCACCATTTGAGCCACAGTTAAAACTCCTAGGCAGTAAAACCTGCCATGCAGGAAAGCCATGGCACTTAGCTTTTTGATCTTAACAACAAAATCTGTCTCAAAATGGCTAATTTAAAAATCTAGTCTGCCTAAGGCCTGTCAGTATTTAAATGAATGGTATTGGTTCTCATTTTTTTGCTTCAACTTGCAGCATCTCTTAGAGCTGTCACTTACTAATGGGCTAGGTGTAGGAGAAGCCAGGGATAACAAGGAAGCGATTTGTCAGCTTAAGGAATGTCACTGGTCATCAAAGAGTCTTTTTTCTTTGGTATGAGCTGCAAAATCCATTCGAATCACAAAGTCAGGTGGTGACACTTGGTACATCTACAGACACTAAACGTTTGTGACAATTACAGGCTCTGTACATGGGGAAGAACAGAACTGATTTACCTGCTAGACAGATAACTCACACCTTAGGACATGGAGAAAAAGAGCCTTATATTAAGTATCAACCAATAAGGAAGCTAAATTTGACCTGACTAGTTCCAATCTGCTGCCAATACCTTATCTCTTTAAGGGTCTTGGAAATGAATACTCACAAAGGGATGGATTTCCCACATTAAGTTAATTGGAACTTTATAAGGCAAAAATAGTAACATTTATTGCAGAATATTTATATACAATATAAAATTTATCCTTATAATATTGTTAGGATAAATATTTATGTAATAGGAAGTCCCATGAGGGATTCATAGCATACATGACATAGTTACTGTTCTTGAATAAAGATACACATGTGGGAAAGAACTTGTAATTCCACGAAATAATTTTGTAAAAATAATGAGATAGAATTATTTCTTTTATTTGGGATGGCCATGGTGGTTTCCTCTAGGAAATGTGATCTAATCTGAACTTTGAAAGATTGGAAAAGAATGAATTTAAGGGAATTAAGGGGAAGGGAGGCTGGAAATGCAGACTGGGGCTAGTTTGTGAGTTATTTGAATACTAGGATTTAATACATTCTTGAATAGTAAAAAATAGCAGCATTGAAACTGATAGACACAAAGCAGTGTTTTGGTGAGTCAATCTTGGAGTCATATGGGATGGGTCATGGAAGTAAGGGACTTAAGAGAGGCAGGCCATTTCAGAGCCTTGGAATATTATGTGAGGTGATCACTGGTAGATGTTATAGAAGCTGAAAGTTGATCTAGAAAGAAAAACTTACTGAAGGATGTGGGATAATTAAATAAGCAAGTACTTGAAGAATCACAGGCCTTGGTGTGTATTTAAAGATGAAGAAAAATAAATAAACAGAAGTGACCTCATGGTTTTAAGCTTGGATGACTGACAGCACAGAAGGACCAATAATGAGAAATGAGAAAATCAAAAGTGGATATTTTTCCTTGGATTAATGCTAATACTTCCAAAATGTTGTTTTTAAAAAAAAAACCTTTTCATGTGAACAAATCAATTTTTAATTCAGTTCAAATTGCTATCTGTGGAGAACAATGAGGATAAGGTGTATGAGGGTGGGTTATATGGTTTATCTAGTATAGAACATGTAGAAAGATAAAGCATTAAGTGTAATAGCTACATTATTGACTGATCTACCCTCAGAATTTCTTAAAAACTATTCTCTTAAAGTATATATATATATATATATATATATTATTTTATTTTTTGAGACAGAGTTTCACTTTGTCACCCTTGGTAGAGTGCCATGACATCACGGCTCATAGCAATCTCCAACTCATGGACTTAGGTGATTCTCTTGCCTCAGCTTCCTGAGTAGCTGGGACTACAGGCACCCTCCACAATGCCTGGCTATTTTTTGTTGCAGTTTAGCCGGGACTGGGTTCGAACCTGCCACCCTCGGCATATGGGGCTGGTCCCCTACCCACTGAGCCACAGGCACCACCCTGAAAGTCTAATTTTTATATGGAACTTCATTTATTTTTCTCTAATAAATCAGTACTATTTACTGAGGGATTAGTTCTAAAAAATTAAGTAGCTAACCCCTTAAATGAATAGTTTCAGCTAATTATTATTTTCTTTAGTAAGAGATATTTTGTAACAATATTTTATTTTATTTTATTTTATTTATTTTTTTGAGACAGAGTTTCAAGCTGTTTCCCTGGATAGAGTGCCATGATGGCATCATCATAGCTCACAACAACCTCCAACTCTTGGGCTCAAGTGATCTTCTTGCCTTAGTTTTCTATTTTTAGTAGAGGTGGGGTTTCACTCTAGCTTAGGCTGATCTCGAACTCCTGTGCTCAGGTGATCCACCTGCTTCAACCTCCCAGAGTGCTAGGATTACAGTTGTGAGCCACCATGCCCTGAAACAACATTGTAAATTTGAGATTGATGATATTAGCTGATTTCTTCTATGTTGCTAAACTATTCTTAAATCAGATGGAACTGAACTTGAATCCTTGCTTTCTACTTAATAATTGTGTTGGCTGAGTGCGGTGACTCAGGAAGGTAATCCTAGCACTTTGGGAGGCTGAGGTAGGAGGATAGGTTGAAGCCAGGAGTCCAAGACCAGCTTGGGCTGTATGGTATGAAAATTAAGTTCATGAGCTTGCTACCACATACTTATGTTGGCAGGACTGTACAAACAACTTGGTAAGGTTTCATAACCTTGATATATCAGGGTCCCATAAGCTGTGTTCACGTTGACATGTGACAGTGTCTTGCTGAGTGGCATTCATTATTGTTGCATGGTTTAGTGCACCATTGTGGGAATGTCAGAACTTGAATTAGAATGAACAAACATTCAATTGCTTGTTAAACTTGGTAAGAGTGGAAATGAAATCAGGGGCATTTTAGTCCAATTATATGGGGATAATGCCATGAAGAAACTGGCAGAGTACAAATGAATTGAATGTTTTTCTGAGGGGAAAGAAAGCATCACTGATGAAGAGAGGTCAAGGCGGCCAGTAACAATCAGAACTGATGAAAACATTGCAAAAATTCATTGAATTGTGCATCAAAATCATTGGCGTACTGTGAGAAGCATAGCTGAGCAAATAAACATTGAAAGAGAAAGAGTTAGGAAAATCATAACTTAAAATCTTTGCATAAGAAAGATGTGTGCAAAAAGGGTCGTAAGGAGCTCACCAATGAACAAAAGAAGAAGAGGGTCCAAGTTTGTGAAGACCTTTTAGACAGGCAAGATGATGTTTTGGGCCATGTGATCACTGATGATGAAACATGGTGTACCAATACGACCCCGAAACAAAGCATAGTGGAAGTCAAGCAATTCTCCACAACCAAAAAGTTCTGTCAGTCCAAAGAAAGAGTCAAAGTGATACTGCTACCCTTTTTGATATCAGAAGGATTGTTTATTTGAAACAATATTTGAAAGTGCCAAAAAGGTTTCATAAAAAAGTTAGAGGAAAATGAATTGAACATTTGAGTAGTAACTCATAGCTTTTGCATAATGACAAAGCACCAGCTCACACAGCACCATCTGTGAAGGAGTTTTTGGCCAGTAAACAAATAATTTTTTTGGAACACCCTCTCTACTCACCAGATCTGGCCCTTGTTGATTTTTTGCTTTACCCAAAGATAAAGGAAATATTGAAAGGATATTTTGATGACATTCATTACATCAAGGGTAATATGATGACAGCTCTGATGGCCATTACAGAAAGAGTCCCCAAATTGCTTTGAAGGTGAACTAGGAGCTGTTGTTAGTACATAGCTTCCTAAAGGGAGTACTTTAAAGCTGACCATAGTGATTGTTGGCAATGAAGTATCTAGCACTTTTTCTAGGTTGAGTTTGCAAACTTAATTGTCAGACCTTGTAGGGAGACCCTGTCTTTACAAAAGAAAACAATAATAATGATAATTGTGTGATCTTTTTTCAGACTAAGTCCCTTTGTGCAATAAAACATAGTGAAGATGAAATGGGCTAATGTGTGAAGTTCTTGCTGCAGTGCTTAGCATACAACAAGCTTTGAAAAAATGATAGGTGATATATATCTGCACAGATTGATCAGCAGTTATGGACTGCAGAACCAAATAGTTCTCTTTAAATATTCAATTTAACATGAATTAGAATATCTCTGCCTTGGCAGAGCTCAATAACCAAGAGATTATCTCAGATCCTGGGGATACTTTCAATAGGAAATCAATTGGTTGGTAGTTTGTAACTTACAGCCCCACTGGATAGGTGTTGAAAATGGTGTTGACTTTCCATTATGACCTGTTGGGATTCCATAGGTGCAGGTCTAAGTAGGAAGGGGAACTTTCAAACTATGGTCATCCCATCTGTGGTTACCATGACACAGTATCATTCAGACCTTAGGTCAGTGTACACACACACTGAAACACACATGCCTACACAGCTTTATGTGTATGTCATGGCTAGGTTGGCAAGTTTTCTAAAGAAGTAATTCCTGTCTAACACAATCTAGGCCTGTTCTGGAGCCTGATTATCTAGTCCAGAATCTATTCTTGCAAGTGAGATTTTCATAGGATCCTAAACTTCAGCTACACTCAGTCACAAACCACATCACCCTCACTCAGCTAAAAGTGTTTGAATACGCTGCAACATCAAAGTGAGGTGTTTGAAATCGCTGCAACATCCAAAAATCACCTTAGAAGTGTGCCTATCCCCATCATATCATTCTTAGAGCTTCATATTCTAGTGGATATAGGATGGAACAGCTTCAGTCTTTGGGGAAAAATAAAAGAAAAGTGTAAGTGACATACTTACACTCCAGAACAATGGATGCCTATTTGTCTTACATCCATTTGATTAAAAATGTTTCTTTCCTTAGATAATTGATGTCTCCACTGGTAGAAGCCAAAGGGATTGGCAATTGTTAAAATCCGTAGTCTCTCATTAGAAAACTTCAAGTTCCACCTCAATAATCTTCTATCCACACTATTATTTTTATTCTTATTATTATTATCATTTCAGAATTGAGGAGCTAAAAATATTCCCTTGAGATGACAACTTGAGATAAAGAGGAAAATCTGACTCTTTTAAAATCTTACACTCTAGTCAGTTATCGTTCTGGCTTTGATCTGTCATAGAAAAGAAGATAACCTTGCATTCTAATGAATTTTTCTCAGAGGACATACAGAATTTCAGATGACCACAATTATCATTTTTTTCTACTAAAAAATTCTCAATAGTTTGTTTTTTAAAAGTCTCAGGAAATTCTCACTTTTCATAGTTCATATGAAATACAGGTTACTTTCTTCTACTTTTAATAAGGAGAAAAAAAGCCTAGTTGTTACTGTGTGATCATTGTGTTAGTTTGACATCCACATCAAAGAAAACAGCTGTCTCAGCAAGGCTGTCCTTAAAGCCAGAGACAGACTTGTCAGTTAACTGAGAGCCAGAAAAACTTGATTTCTAGAACTGTGATCAAACTGTCAGGAGAATGCTGCTTCCATGGGAATCAAAACAAGCCTACCTGTCTGATTTTTTTTTCCAGACATTACTGAGAACTCCAAAGGTGATTCAACCTGAAGAGTGAAAGGCATCAAACAATTGCATCAGTATTTCCCTTGAGGGTCCTGAAAATTAAAAAAAAACCCTCTTAAATTAGTCAGCTCTAATTAAATGTTGTGAATCTACATCCCATCATTCAGATAATGGATTGCCTCATTGTGGATTTCTTTTTCATGTTACTAAGACAGTGTGAAATTGAAATTCATTCTTTACTTTATTGTATTGTATTGTATTTTATTTTACTTAACATAGCTTTCACCTCATTTATTTAATCACAGTGTTAAGACATTTGTGTTCCATACTTGATAGATTTGACTTGTACCCTTGCAATATGCTCCATAGCTGTGGTCCCACCATTAACCCTCCCTCTATCAAACTACCCCTCTCCCTTCCCATCTCCCTCCCCTTCCCTCCTTCATCCTGGGCTATAGTGATTCATCTTTCATATGAAAGTGTCAGTGATTATAAATTGTTGTCATAGTAGTATGGGGTACATTGGATATATATTTTTTTCTATTCCTGAGATATTTTACTAAGAAGAATATTTTCCAGCTCCATCCATGTAAACATAAATGAGGTAAAGTCTCCATCTTTTTTTAATGCTGCATAGTATTCCATGGTATACATA